>JAJOOR010041748.1:0-24730 GCA_036250505.1 Solanum acaule
ATCTCAGAAGTCGGTAAATCAAGTGATCCAGATGGTGTGACTCCCATTAAAACCCATTTAGAATAGTACCAATGCATGAGTTTGGATTTTACCATACAACACGTGAAGATGAACAATCAATGCAATTGATTCCATCACCAACATTCAAACAAGGCACTCAGAATCATACATATACTACCAACCCTACCATGCTACCAAGGCAGAGACTACTAACCCTGAATCCATCTAGTCCATGACCACGACCTCGAGCCTAATAATATATTAATAGCTCAATAAAGATACAACATGCCTATCACTAAACAACTAGCAAGAGATTGAAGAAGAGCTTTAGAATCAATAAAAATAGGGATAACTAACTCAAGGAATGAAGCCTTGCCCCAATCACATCGCTCCAACCTACAACTGAGCACAGTTAGTGCCAACCTACGAATATGACAAACCTCTAAAGTTTCAAATACCAATCACATGACCAACAACCCAAAGTCAAGCCCTACCAGTATCAACTCACAACTACAAGGGTAATAAACACAGTCTAAAGCACCTAAGGCTCAACCCTAGACTAATGCCACAAATTATCGATTCTAACAAGGCTACACATGCTAAGGCATACTACAAGGAAGGCTACAAGCCCAAACTAAGGATTCGACCCCCACAATATGCCCAAAGTTCCTACGGGAATCAAGAAAATATAAAATGAATATAGGGAGGTCTAATACTCAATAATATAGTCTTAAATCTTGTGTTATTCATACAAAACATTATCTACAAATCCCCATCAAGAAAGTAGACCAAAGAGTACTTCGAAGCCGATCACACACGCTTTGAATCCACCACCCAAGAGTTATTCGATTCCGAAAGACCTCTGAACACCACGCTAACAAATTATCGATCACAATGTCAATACAGACGTTTAGACACCAAATTTACAATAGTTGGAAAAGGACCCAAAATTGAGTCAAAACAGGAATGTGAGCACATGAATTTCCAAAATTAACCCCGTCAAAAGGTACTAATCAATTTACCAAGATTGTGTCCCAGAATGAGACACAATTTGATACCCAGAACAGCCCAACCAACAACATACAAATTAAATTACCATTAAAGAGACATGGCAGCCCCTTCAAGGAAAGAATTACCAAAAAATGATGATCTCCATGCTCCCCCGAACACTCCAACTCGTACCATAATCAACACGAACGTCCAACACTTGAAATCACTTGATTTGGAAGTCCTTATCTCCCAAAATCGCAAGAAGAGTGAATGAGGTCGAGCTGATCTTCGACTAGCCGTTAATTAAAAAAACTAGTCAATAGGCCTTCGCAAATGCGCATGAGGTCCCACTAATGCAGTGGTTCAGCGGCACTGGCCTTCGCAAATGCGGTTCCTAGCACGTGAACACGACAGACAGCCAACGTTGGCCTCCTTGAACATGACAGCTCACCCGAGATCACGATGCCAAAAGCCTCAACTCTCTGCGAACGCGGCACACAACATGCGACCACGAAAGGCCAACACTTTGGTCTCCACAAATGTGGCCATAGGCGTGCAAACGCAAAGAGCAAAAAGGGGCAGCACTAGCTAATGCATATAATCTGGTTTTCTCATTATGGAGATCTCTGATGGGGTTCTCGAGATTCATACAGAACCCCGTGCGTGCAAATGGAGTATGTTATCCCATCCAATTCATCATTCTGGACTCACAGGAATCATCGAAACTTCCATTTGAGTTTGTCTTGATAAAATTGGGTCCCATACCAAAGCTCTATTTTTAGCCAATTTCCACAAGAGGTCTTGAAATAAGACCGGAAGCCTCAGGATCTGCATGAAAGGTCATTCTAGACCAAACTCGACATTTTGTAGCTAACTGTGCTGACAGAATTCTCATCCGAGTATGTTTAACAAGAATGTTGACCAAAGTCCAACTTTGTCTTAAGCTTCAAAGTTAAAACTCCTAACGACACAAACTCACACCGGAATTCTCGGGGCCCCAACCAACCATGCCCCTAGCCTAACCCTTTCAAAGCTAATGGAACCATGAGAATTGCATTCTGAGGCCATCTTCTTGAACTTTTGACCGAAGTCAACCGTTCAAGTTTCAAAGATATAAAACACAAAAAGTTGCACAAAACTCAAATGAACGACCCAGTGACTGAACTGTCAGTCCCAACAAGTCATAAATAACATGTGGTTGCTACAGGATAGTTCTAAAGGCTGAAAGGATAAGAAAATAGAGAAAATGACTTAGAGGGTCATTAAACATCCGCTACTAAAAAGACTTTTGTTCGCAAACGTAGAAGGATAATTAGAGCCTGAAGGCATTAAAATATGAGGATACAAGGCTCGTATGATTCGATAGACCCTCAGACACCCACTCGAATCAAACAACACAAACATGGAACTCAGGCTATGAGGAAAATCCTCAAGTTCAATTCAAAACTCCAAAAATTATGCTAATTCCTTATTATGCTCCACTCTCTCCCAATAGAAATGAACTTGACTTAAAGTACATGATTAATCTGAGAAAAACAACACCACATCAAAACCACCAAACTGAGCAAACAAAAGATCATGGCAGAAGCAACCGCACTCAAAAATTGAAATACTCACAATACGTTCCAAGTCTAACATCTTCTAATAATCAAGATCGGTCCTTAGCCATATTGAACATCTGTAGTACTATCTCAAACCTTGACTACAAATCCACAAACAACAAACCTCGGAAGAACAACATGCTCCACTTGAACATCGAGGAATGACAACCGCCAAAACAAGGGACTCAGCCAGGGGCAAAGCCCAAAATATTTTCTCAACTCTTAAAACAAACAATCCAACCTGAAACTCAACCTTCTAAAGCTAAGCACTCTCCTCCAAGGGAAATTCTGAAAGACCGACACCATATGACCACAAGCTACTCTACCACCACAAATCTGAACCAACTACCACAGTCTAAGGGAAACCAAGCCGATAGTGGCGACGTATCAGCAAAGTCTGTTGGCCGATAGTGGACAAAGTTGTCACGTCCCAAAAGTTGAGGTCATGATTGCACACACCCCGAGAACCCCAAAAAGGTATGTAAGCTGAAAAATACACATACGAGACTCCCGAAGGGAAGTCAGACCACAAATGATAGAGAAACAACAAAAAATATCCCCAAAACCTGGAAGCATAAGTATAAAAAGCATCTAATACATTTCTAGAATCTAACATACATCTCAAGCCTTCGAAAAGAAAGTTAAAGACTTTAAAGATAGATGGAGGCTAATGGTAATCCAGAAGATAAGATCTCACCATAACTCTGAAAGAGAGAACTCCACTAGATAAATCAACTAAAACGAGGCTCACACTGACTATGATTTGCATCAAGGGGATAACAGAAGTAGGGGGTGAGTACAATCCACAAGTACTCAGTAGGCTTGGCCGACTGAGCAAAAGGAATTAATTAACTTATGAAATATACTAAGGAACGCTTCCACCTACATACAAAAATGTCACGTTCCAACATCAGTGATGCCAATTTATAATGAACGGCTCGAGTAAAGTAAACACATAAGGTCAAAATAGTTCCCATATCACTGACAAATGAAGAGTTTTAAATGATTAATGCAATGCAGTGAGATGATGCAATGATGCGGTGGTACGGTTGAATCAAAGATGTTGTACAACATGTTGTATACACCATGTCGAGTTAATGCTTCTAGAAAAGGACCCATGGGGAACTCGCAGTCCATATATCAAATTGCAATCTAAATATCTCATCAACTTGCAACCTCAGTGTGGTCAAGGATATAAAAGGTGTCTCATTTTCTTACTCAAAAGGAATCTCCACATTTTCTTAATTTCCCAAGAACATGATATGATGAATGAGCATGGATGCATCACAACACATATATAACATGGAGGCAATCATCAACTTAACACGTATCAATAATATAAATTTCTCAAAACTCAGCGGAATCATGATATACACCCTCATATGAAAAAGAGTGGGAAAGAGTTTATTTGAAATAAGTGAATTCCATTTAGAAAGAATTTTGCTTACTCAAAGCATTATAAAGTTTCCAACTCAGCCCCTCACTCGGGCATCACAAGTCTCTCTCATATGAAACTCATGAATTGTATGTTCTCAAAGCATATAGAACAACAATTAAGGCATCAACACATGCTAAAGAACACATACAAGCCCCTGCCGGGGAAACACAATATAATTAAGCCCCAGCACGGGAAACACAATATAACTCACATCCCAAATTCGCGCTATGATCCCATCCCATAACCTAAGACATAAGAATGATCAATACCCAATCCCAGTCTAGGAGATGAACAGTCAAACCTACCTCAAAGCCGAAACTTCACCTGAACAACTCTACCGTAGCAAATCCTCAACCACACACTAACCGGAATGTTCCTCAACTATCAATAATGGAAAGAGTTCATCAAAAAGAGTTCAATGATACCCATATTGATAGGATTTGAAATGGGGGGTAAAATAGTTCAAAAATCAAAAGGGTGAAATTAAAGTTTTAGTTGAAAATCAAGTTCTACAAGCCAATAGGAGATTGTGGTTGAACAACCTATTAAAAACAAGAAAGAATCGAGCCCTAAATCAAGAATTTACTATTTTTCCAACTTTCGAAGAAAACCCACATTTTAAATGCGATCAAAAATGAAAAAAAATTGGAAAAACTTTGTCAAAATCAGTTTACCTACAATACAAGGACCTTAAATCCTAAATATCATTGAAAACTCATTCCAAATCGACCTTCAAATCATTGAAAACTCATTCCAAATCGACCTACAAATCAACAATTTTTTATTTCTCTACTTTGGGGTATAACATTTCAACTTAATGGATAGAAATCATGAAATATGATAGGGATATTCTTGGAAAACAAGTAAAATAGGGTTAGGAATATGTACCCAATTATTATGAAAGAAAACCACATCAAAAAGTACCTCAGAACGACTTTTCTAGTTTCAAAAATTTCAAAAATACAAAATGGGTTCGAATAGATATTTAACTCAGTGATTATGTCACTACAACCCATTTTTCGTTGGTAAAAATCTTTTTTTTGCCACTAAAAGTGTGCACCAGCAACCTTGAAAACATCTTTTTAACCATCGCAACTCATTCGGAAACCTATAACACGAACCAATAGTGAAAACTCATCATAAAACATGTTTTGGAACCAATGGAATCATTGGGTTTCAAAAAAATAGATGGTTATGACCAAAATTTCCCCTCGGAACCCATTTAGGCCAAAAAATCAACATTTTACCTAAGTATCCAAATAACAACCTAAGGTCTCAAGACTCTAACCAATCACCTTATTAGACCAAAGTTGAAGTTTCAGACTAAATGAAACTAACAGAATCCCCATACGATGCTCGAAACTCATCTTGTTTACCAAAGTCAACCATATAAAAAATTCTCAACTGAAAAAGGGGGAAAATCACCAAAAACATATTTGATCGTATCGGGGACCACACCAACCATTCCTGCAACCAAAACTAAACATTAAAAGGCTAAGAGAAAGGGGAAAATGGTCATTTCACAATTAAAAGCAAATTCACAATAAATAAGACATTACACTATCCACCACTAAAACACGTGTTTGTCCTCGAATGAAAAGCAAGAAAAACAAGATACCTAAAAGGATGAAAAGTTGAGGACATCTACGATGGATGCATGTCAAACTCCATCCCCCCTCCTTCACCCCCTCAATAGGTATATGTCCCCACTACAGCTTCACTGAGTCAATATTCTTGGATCGATCTCAACTGCCTAGTCTTCTTATCCAAGATACCAATCGGTTCCTCCTCAAAGGACATATTTTGATCTAAAGCATCATAATCCTACTAAATCACATGAGAATCATCATGAAAATATTTCTTAAGCATTGAAATATGGAACACAGGGTACCTCTCCACACTATAGGCTACCTCTCCACACTTTCCCAAAATCTTAAAAGGTCACCGCAAACTGAGCTTTCCTTTCTTTTCAAACCTCATCACACCCTTGGTGGGTGATACCTAAGCAAAACCCGCTCAACAATAGAAAAAGACACATCCCAAACACACTTATCTACATAGCTCTTCTACCTACTATCTGCGTTCACAAGGTGCGATTGAATCAACTTTACTCTATCCATGAAGTCTCTCAACAAATCAGTGTCCCAAGGTCGAACTCCAAATGAATCAAACCAACCAACGGGAGATCTATACCTTTTCACATACAAAGCCTCAAACGATGTCATCTCAATGTTGGAATGATAACTGTTCTTATAAGGAAATTCCGCAAGAGTTAGGGATTGGTCCTAATGATCACCAAAGTCCATGAAACAAGCTCAAAGCATATGCCTAACCACCTGAATAGTCCACTCGGACTAACCATTTACCTGAGGATGGAAAGTGGTACTTAACTCAAGTTTGGTATCTATTTGCTACTACATAGAACTCCATAAATGTGAGGTGAACCGAGTACCTCAATCAAACACAATAGGAATAGGCATTTGATGCAACCGCACAATCGCATAAATGTAGATTTTGGCCAACTGCTCCACATTATAACTAGTTTTCACCAAAATGAAATAAGTTGACTTAGTCAATCGGTCCACAATCACCTAAGTAGAATCATGCTTACCCGAAGTAAAGAGTAATCTAGCCATAAAGTCAATAGTAATATTATCCCACTTCCATTCGGGAATGGGCATCCTTTTCATTGTACCGCCCGGTCTTTGATGCTCATACTTCACTTGGTGACATTTCAAACACTTGGGGACAAAGTCCAAAATGTGTCTCTTCATGCCACACAACCAATAGTGTTTCTTCAAGTCATGATACAACTTTGTTGTCCCTAGATGAAAATAATACTTTCAACAATGGGCCTCCTCCAATATACTACGCACCCAACCATCCATTCTAGGCACACAGATAAGACCACTAATCCTCAAAACTCCCTTGAGATCAAGAAAAATCCTACATAGCTTTACCTTTCGATACTTTGTCCTGAATCACTCTCAATTTTTCATCCTCAAACTAGTGGGCACAAATGTGATCCATCAAAGTAGACCTAGCCTCAACCAAGGCTAAAATATGGTAAGGTGTATAAATATCAAGTTTAACCAACTGTCTAGCCAATGACTGGACCTCCAAGGCCAAAGGTCTCTCCTCCACCTTAAGAAAGGCTAAGCTACCCATACTAGGAGTCTTCCTACTCAAAGCATCCGCTACCATGTTTTCCTTGCTCGAATGATAAAGAATGGCGATGTCATAGTGTCTCAACAATTCCAACCATATACGCTATCTCATGTTGAGATTTGGTTGAGAAAAGAGATACTTAATGCTACAATGATCGATAAAGATCACACAATGCACATTATGGAGATAACTCCTCTATAACTTGGACATAAAAAGATTTGCTAACTTTAAATCACGAGTAGGGTAGTTCTTCTCATGTACCTTCGACTATTGATACTCAATACACATCCTAATATTATCATAAATGCACACGAAAGGTTTAAACTACACATACAATGCTCAAATGTGCACTCAAAGACTCATATTGTGACTAACCATTATCAAGTGTACTCAAGTTCACAGTGCTTTCTTCAAATGCAAGTTCATGCTCAACAAAGGTATTCTAATATCCTCACAACAAAGATGATTTCATATTCACAAAATTTCTCAAAAATTTGAAGTCCCAGAATCACATACAACTCTCACACTCACAAAGATTAACAAATGCATGTCTCCAACCATCGACTTGCACTTATTTTCTGATCAACATTTGTTTTAGCTCACTTAAGATCACAAATGCCTTTTTAAGGCCTGTAATAGGGTTTAGTGTAAAGGTATGGTCATTTAGGCTTAGTGGCTTCTGTCTTCATGAAGTATGGCTTGAAAATCACTCTTTCTCCTTCTCTTTCACATTCAAACATGTTCAAACTACACCCCATTATTATACTAAACATGAATCACTGGATACCCCATCATTCTTCATTTTTTTCACACACTTTATTTCACAACTTTTCTTCTTTTCTTTTCTTTCTTTCTTTTTTTATATGGAGGGATTCCATCTTTTTCAAACAATCCTTCAAAGGGGGAATCTTTAAACTTCTTGAGTTTCATTCATTTTCAGCACACCCCCAACTTAGGCTTTTGGCCTAAGTTGACTATTCAAACAAACCAATACTTCATAAAGGTTATGGGTGATGGGATAAAGAGGTCAATGTTGTTCAAGTTTCTTCCAAGAAAAGGATATGCTCAAAAGATGACAAGCAAGGTTCACACATCTCACAAGGTTTGCCACAAAGAGGTATATTGTCAAGTTGGTTCACTCTTCAAAATTCTTGCCTAAGATCATTGCAATTGATTTCTTCACTCAATTAATCGGACCAACAGAGCAAATTATAGGTGTCATCAAGCACAATGTTCAAGGGACAACCTCACCACAAAAGACATTGATAACATGATAAAACAAGACTCCACACTTTCTAGCTAGCGTGCAATGTTTATCACAAGAGACTTAATAGATAATCGGCTAGTCACAATGAAATTCTCAAAGTGCATATATTGCCTATGTAATTTAGTTTGCCTCATTGTAGCCTCATATTCATTTTGGTCAATTTAGAGCATTATTCAAGTCATCGGTATTGACCAAAACCGACGCTCAAATTTGCACAAAAACAACCACATTCACACACAAAAGAGGTGGCAAAATTTTTAATCTTCGTCCATAACCATTTTCATATCAAACAATGGGCCACAATTTATCAACAACCACAGTTCAACAACAAAGATATATATAATATCCAATAAGCTCCAATATTCACAAAACACCATCAGAATTAAGATCAAAATAATATTCACAAAATAGCCCACACGAGCTAGGTATGAAAATACCTCATCTCACCAACAAAATACGCAGTTGTCCTCATATGCAACTAAAAATAAAAACAATTTTTAAAGTAATAGAGAATGTGGTAACAAAATCATACTACCAGTCTAGGCCTGGGTGAAGTCTGCATATCAACAGCTCCCTTTGTCAGGGCATGAGTGCCCAGTGTCTCAGCATCCTTGGCTCCACTAGAGCCTACCATAGAAGTATCCTGAAGTGATGTTTGCCTAGCAATCTCAAATATGGAACTCTCCAAGTAAACCAGATCATCGTTGCCTGTCTCCTCAATAATACCAAGGTGCTCCTCATAAGTCTCAGTAACCTCATCTCTGGTGGTAGACGGAGGCACATCAGAATAAGCTAGAATATCGGTGCTTGAGACATCTGGGATCTCCATAGTCCCAAATAGTGAAGTAAAATCAATGGAATTCATATGGTCCACATCCTTTTTAAACTCAGTAATGTCGGCCTGTAAGGACTTCACAACATCAGTGGCTCCCTGGCCCTTCTCACACTCCTCCTCTCTCACTGTCAAGGCATCTAAAGATAACTTGTGATCCCTTATCTCAGCCCTAAGTGGGGCAAATACATCAGCTATCTCCCTCCCTATCATCAAAGAATAGTGGCCTCTACCCAGGAGGCATGCACATCAGCAGATTGGGCCAAATGGCCTATCCTGTAAAACATTTCCAAGGTGATAAGGGGTCAGGAGGCAAAAGAAGTAGCAACATAAGATCTAAGGGGAGAGGGTGCAACAGATAAGATAGGAGTCTCAAAAGACGGAGGTACAAATGTACATGATAGCGCACTAGCCTGAGGGGGTAGGACTGTGTCTGTAGATAACATGTCAATATAAACCTCTGGGATGTGTCCACTGGGGTAGCCCTCCTCCTGTCAAGCTCATCACTCATGTACTCGGCCATAATATGTCAAATATCAGTAGAAGAGGTGGGTGTCACCTCGATATCCCTCTGCTCATCTGTTTGAAAATGTGCCTGTCGGCACAACTCGATGATCAACACTAGAAATGACAGTGAAGTTTGGCTCTGCTTGGCCTTCATGGCCATCTCCTGCTCAATAATCAATACCAAATTCAGCCTTTTCTTAGCTATGATGGAACCAAGATAGGCTGCCTTCGTGTGGCAGAGAATAGACTCATTCTGTGATGGTATGATGGTATTGTTGATGAACCTGAACCAATATCTGTCAACAATGTTCAGGTCCTTCTTCTCGATGTTTGCACCTGCTTCAATCCACCTCGGGGTAATGTTGGAGAGAAGGGGGGCCATCCAACCTTTTAATTTATCATGAGTCTGTGTCTGGATCATGCTCTTGTAGTCATGCATAAAGTCGGAAGCACGCCCAAATACAACATTTATGTCATCACTGTTGCATTTTACCTTCTTACCTCGGACCACCACAAAATCCACCATCTTGAGGCACTAGCCTTCTTCTCCCCTTCGGCACCAAATCGGTGTAGGTTTAGTAGAACTCCTAGACCCAAGTAGGAATGTATGGGCCACGGGGATAGGTGAAAACCTCGAATCTATGGAATCTGAGAGTTTCCCACACCTCTGAATATCTGTCCACTACACCATCGGTAGATAGTCTATTTTCCTCTAAAATGGTTCTAAAACTGGGGAGGACGATGTTGTACTGGTGGTGCTGGGACCACTGTCTTTACTAGAAAATCAAGAGGAGTCGGAGGAATAAGCATCCTACATGGATAATATGCTCAAATTACACTTCCCTACAAAAGTATAAGTGAGCATTGACAAAAAAAGAACCCAACTTGTAGGTTGGGATCGATCCCACGAGGAATATGGTTCAGACGTAAACTTAACTCACTGTTATATTCGTTTAGTCAAACTATTTCCGAGACAAGTAAATAAAGGGGGGGTTTTTTAACCAAGTAACAGATTGTTGATTAAGTAACCAGTATGAAATATTTAAACTTTGAGTTGTCAATATGAGAGCGAAATTAGGGTTTGTGTGTTCCCCACAAGCTCTTAACGCAGTAATCCTAATAATAGTAATCATTTCCTTGTGTTTTACATGCAAAGTTGGTAAGTTAGGTATCCCTAAGTGATTGGTCCTCCAAGTAGGGAATTTCACCTCGCACCTTGGTCCGGCTACGGGTGTGTGCTTAACTAACTGTTACCTTTACCCCAGATTAGACATCACATCAATGTATGACTTAGTTTTCACCCTCGCTTCAATTGACATTAGACTATTAGATAGCATCCACTAAATCTCTGTTGTTAATTCTTTTCTCATTAACTACCTCCTTGGTGCATCAAGGAGCAACAAGGCAAGTTCTAACACAAACATTCGTTAAAAAAACTTCTAAGCGAACGAATTAACAATACATGTATAAACACTATTCAAGAATTGCTTAATTATTATTCATACTTTGTTAATTGTTCACGGTTTCCACAACCCTAGTTGTGGATTTAGCTACTCATGCTTGAGAGTTCACAATTCATAATTAAGAAAAAAGAATTCATGAACTTACAATTAGAATAAAAGAAACCCAAAATCTTTAATTTAATTTCAAAGTGAAAATCTTATAAAACGAAATCCGAAAATCAAATTGCCAAAGTTTGCAAATTAATTCCCAAAACCACCAAATCTAAGAGTTTACAATAATGTCTAACATCCAAAACGAGGTTTATAACTCCTATTAATAGAAAAAAAATCCTAAATAAAACAAAAAAACTAAATAAGGAAATAATTGGTAGGATGCAGTTTCAAACAATGTTTCGACCTACGGACCGTGGGTCGACCTACGATCTGTAGGTCCCTTCAGTGGCTCAACACTTAGAAACTTTCATCAGGTACTGGAAACTTCAACTTTGAGATCATCAATGACGGACGTGCAGGACGGATCGTGGGCCCTAGTCAGCCACCGATGCTCATTCAACATAGTGCCATTCTTATATATCTGATGCTGGCTAGGGAAACGCCATCTATTCAGCTCATCGGACCTAGGATGAGGCTTAACTATGGTAGGTACTGCATTATGTCCTTAGCTATCGGCATTAGATGAAGAAGCGGTTCTTTCGCTAGGACTAGAGCCGGACTGTGACTTTGAGCCAGCTTGCGCTTCGATTTGTATGACCCCCTTCTAACACTGGGGGGCGGTGACCTTGTCGGAGCTAATCTGCTCGGCTCTGTTCCTAGTAGTGCGAGGGGCAGTGGGAGAGACCCTAGTGGCAGGCGGGATGTATTCTGTATCACTGTCCGCCTCTATTATGCGTCGTAAAGGGGCGACTAATTTTGATTTGCCCCCTCGTGCTTAGGTAGGAGCTTACTTCGGAGCCATTGTACCTGCGGAAGAGTAGTTAGTACCAAAATAAGACAATAAAACACATAGAAAAATTTTAGAACAAGAATCGGACCCAAACAAAAACTAATTTTTTTTTGGACAGTAGCTGAATTGTTAACCCACGGTGAGTACCTACGGTCTGTTGATGGAACGACGGTCCGTGGGTCCTCTTTATAGGTTAGAGGTCCCATTTTTGGGTCTCAGATGGTGGAACCACGGATGTGCAGAACGGTCCATTGATGGAACGACAGACCATTGTCCATACGTTGTTCTACACTTAAGCAATTTTTTGTGTACCACTAGTCCATGGACCTCGACCTACGTTCCGTTGATGGACCTACAGTCCATGGGTTGAAGTCGTGGGTCAGTTCTGTGCCAGGCTTCTCCTCAATTTTGACTCAATGCACAATTTCATCAAGTAGTAACTCATTTAAGTCTAAACATTCATTTCAACACATTATTCGGTAGTTTATCATCCTAAGGGTTTCAATTTACACACGATTTAACTTTTAACACAATCAACACAATGAAACCCTAAGTTAATACTTCCAATTAGACCTAACAACCTACATATTTGTTTGATTTTACAAACACACTCACATATCGTCATTCCAAGGGTGCTTCTAAGTACAAATTATTCAAACACTTGATTAACAACCTAAGGTCATGTTCATTGTTGGGATTTCAATATGAAACTATGAAATGTTCAAAGTTTGGGGGATATCAACTTTCCTTACTAGCAATCAACAATGGTTAGAGTGTGATTGACTGCAATAACTCCTAGAACAACGTGGACACCGAACCCAGACCGTGAAATCTCTTGGGGAAGAAGATGGGAGTGATAAGGGAGAGAAAAGGGAGATATGGGTGAGAAAAGTGATTGTATGGGATGTGGGTAATTGATTTGGGAGATATTTGGAGGAATTTATTTAAGAATATTGGTATTCGGAGGGTTGAAAAATGGTTGGGAGGCAATTTTGGAAGTGGGGGATGTTTTTGAAAGTGAAGGATTATATTAATTGGGGTTGGGGTCGGGTCAGGCAGAGCCCTAACTTTGGACCCACGAGATCCCGTCGACGGTCCGTGGGTCGACCTACAGACCGTAGGTCTGGTCTATAGGTTACTCTGACACTTGGAAAAAAATAAGAAGACTTACATGGGATCTACAAACGACATCCAGGGTCCGTGGTTTGACCAATAGACCGTCGATGGGGTCCGTAGACCAGTGCACAACTATTTTCTGCAGATTTTGCCTTTTCGTCCTTGCACTCATAGCTACTGTTAGGAATTTCTTTTTAAATATTCTCGACACTTTTTAGACACGGACCCTATTCTATATCTAGCCAACACTAAAACATAAAAATAAACACTAATCTAAAGAGCTACAAAAAATAAAAAAGAAAGCAAAAAATTCTTATATCGAAAAGTAAAACCTATAGTTGGCTAGATTGTGCATCTTAGGTTGCCTCCCGAGCAACGCTTGATTTAACATCGCGGCACGACACAGACACCTTGATTACTCAAATTTCATCAACATAATAGACCTCAATCACTTCTTGCACACTCTCTGATTTCCCCATGTAGAACTTGATCCTCTGCCCGTTCACTTTGAACGTCGTTCCCTTCTTGTTCTCAAGCTCGACCATTGCAAATGGAAATACTTGCGTGACTCTGAATGGCCCGGTCCACTTCGACTTGAGCTTGCCAGGAAACAAGTGCAACCTTGAGTTAAATAAAACCACCAGATCACTCACAACAAATTCACGCTTTTCAATCTTTGATCATGATACTTCTTCATCTTCTTCTTGAACAAGGTTGAACTTTCATATGCTTTTAGGAGAAACTCATCAAGCTCTTTCATGTCATTCAGTCTTTGGCTCGATGCGGTGCCCCAATACGAATTCTACCTCATTAGCTCCCACATTGCCTTATGCTCTAGCTCTACCGGCAAATGGCATGAATTCCCATATACAAGTTGGTAGGGGGACATACCTATGGGAGTCTTGAATGCGGTGTCATAGGCCAATAGAGCATTAGCAAGCCTCTTAACCAATATGTCTGTCTTTGCAAGGATTTGCTTTATCTCTCTGTTTGACACCTCAACTTGCCCACTATATTGCGGATGGTAAGAACTAGCTACATTGTGACGAACATATTTCTCTAGCAACGGCTTGAACAACTTATTGCAAAAATGAGAACCTACATCACTAATAATCTCCCTAGGTGTACCGAATCTGGAGAAGATACTCTTTTTCAACAATGCGGTGACACTCTTTCCCTCATTGTTTGAAAGTGCTATTGCTTCCACCCATTTTGATATATAGTAAACCGCATCAAGAATATACTTCATCCTATGTTAACATACAAATGAACCCATGAAGTCAAGGGCCCAGACATCAAATAACTCAATCACCAATATCGGATTCATAGGTAGCTCTTGCTTCTTTTAAATTCCTCCTTCTCTTTGTTAACGGTCACAAGAATTGGCAAAATCATGAGCATTTGGTGGATGGTAGGCCAGTAATACCCACACTGCAAAATTTTATGAGCAGGCCAAATACCACTACGGTGCCCACCAATAGTCAATGAATGACACACCCCTAGTATACTTCTCATCTCAACCACGGGCACACAATGACCAATAATCCCATCAGCACAAATACGAAACAAGTAAGGATCATCCCAAAAGAACTTAATCACATAATGCATAAACTTTTTCCTTTAGTGAAATGACAAATCTGATGGACCCAAATCACTTGCCAAGCAGTTAGCAAAATTTGCGACCCAAGGGATAAGATCATAAGAAGTAGCCAATACTTGTTCGTCTGGGAGTCCATCATTAATTTCAGCCCCATCTCCTAACTTGAGCAGAGTTTCCTCCTCTAATCTGGACAAATGGTCGGCAACCTGATTTTATGTCCCCTTTCTATCCTTCACCTCAAAATTGAGCTCTTGCAGCAACAATACCCATCTAATCTACCTTGGTTTTGCATTCTTTTTAGCCATCAAATGCCTCACTACAGAATGGTCAGTATGCACTATGACCTTAGTACCAAGCATGTAGGATCGAAATTTCTCGAATGCAAAAACCACAGCAAGGAGTTCTTGTTCATTCATAGTATAGTTATTTTAAGCCACATTCAGAGCTTTGATGGCATAGTAAATTGGATGAAGAATCTTCTCTCGCCTCTGTCCCAATATAACACCAAGCGCCACCCCACTAGCATCACACATCACTTTAAACAGTTGCCCCCAATCCGGTGAAATAATGATAGGTGTTGATACTAACCTTGCTTTCAATTCTCCAAATGCTCTCAGACAAGCATCATCAAAATCAAACTTACACTCTTTTTCGAGTAGTTTTCCTAATGGGTGTGCAATTTTAAAGAAATCTTTAATAAACCTCTGGTAAAAACCTGCATGCCAAGAAAACATCTAACACCTTTAACAAAGATAGCTGGTGTAAGCTTTTTATTACCTCAACTTTGTCTCTATCAACCTCAATACCTTTCTCAAAATTGCGATAACCCAGAACTATACCTTATTTCACCATGAAGTGGCACTTTTCCCAATTGAGCACAAGATTGAACTCTTCATATCGTTTTATTACCTCAGCTAGATGCATCACACAACCATCAAATGAGTGACCTACCATAGAGAAATCATCTATAAATACATCAATTGTGCCCTCCACCATATCTAAAAATATTGACATCTTACACCTCTGTAAAGTTGATGGATCATTACACAACCCAAATGGCATCCTTTTGAAGGCGAAGGTCCCATATAGACAAGTGAAGGTGGTTTTCTCCTAATCTTCTCGAGCCATGGAGATTTGATTGTAGCCTGAATACCCCTATAGAAAGCATTACCCGCCCTTAGCAATAAGATGATCTAGCATTTGGTCCATGAATGACATCGAGAAGTGATATTTTTCTGTCCAGGCATTTAGCTTGCGGTAGTCCATGCATACCCTTCATAAAGTCACTGGCCACATTGGGACGAGCTTATTTTTCTCATAAGGAACAACAGTAATCCCACTTTTCTTAGGCACACACTGAATAGGACAGACCCAACTACTAGCTGCAATGGGGTATATGACTCCAACATCGAACCATTTGATAATTTCCCTTTTCACTACCTCTTGCATAGGTGGATTAAGTCACATTTGGGGCTCAATACTTGGCTTGCTGTCCGGCATGATTTGGATTTTATAAGAACAAATACCAGGAGGAATCCCAATAATGTCCGCAATAGTCCATCTAATAGCCCTCTTGAACCTCTTCAACACAGAAACCAATGCCTCTACTTGTTCCCCACTCAAATTACCAGCAAATATTACCGGTAAAGTGCCATCTTTCCCAACAATACATACCTCAAATGAGATGGTAGAGCCTTGAGTTCCAATTTTGGAGGCTCTTCCACAAACGTTTTTGCGGGCGGAGAGTAGCGATTCCTCATATCTAACTCCAATCTTTTTGGTTAAGAATGACATTCGAACCTATATAGTGTGGCAACTAATTCATCATAGTCTTCAATACCATCACAATCAAAATTCATCATTACCGTTGCCACTTCATCAACACCCAACCTCTCTTCAATAGAGAATTCAAAACCTCGCTCCACAATATGATTCACCACTGATACCTACTTGAGATAACTTTCCTGCTTCATAGACCCATAAATATTAAAAGTTACCTCCTTATTATTGTAACACTCTAGAAAACTAATGAACTAAGCTAGAGCCTAATATGTAAACTATTAGCCTAAATGGGGTTGAACATAAATAATAGAGTCTTAAAATATCTCCCTAAGTTGGTACAGGTGTGTTAGGACCTAAATGTCAAGGCATGAGCCCCCAAGCACCATCCAAGGGTCCTTGAGGAGGGCCTTGGTTTGCAGCCAAAAAGCTTCCTGAAGGCAGCCACCCACGAAATGGGCACCCACGAGTCGTGGATGGACTCACACCACATAGGTGTAACGACCCGGAAAACTAGTAAGTGAAACTAGAGACTAACGAGTTTGGGTTTGAGTTTGTTGTGGGGTTTCATGTGGTAGAATGTTGTCTCGAGCTTAGGTTGAGGGATTTAGGAGTTAAACATCAAGGTACGACTCCCCAATGACCAACCAATGGATTCTTGAGGAGGACCCTAAATCCTAACCCCCACGACCCCTAGAAACCAAAAAGCTGTCAAAATATAGTGACCTACGGATGGCTATCTACGGCTAGTAGATGGACCCACACCCCATATATGGGGGTCGTGGGTCAGGACCCAATTTGACAAGTTGCAGACACCACCTAGGGACCTTCAGGGCTGGGCGTTAATGCACCCACAGTCCGTAGGTCCATGGGGCGTGGATTGCACCTACAATCTACCCAATTTAGCTAAACTGTTGGGGTAGTTTTGTAAAATCCTTTTTCAATTTTTTTTATTCAAAACACAAATTAGAAACCTTCCCTCCCCTCCAAAAGTTCTCTCTCAGAAACCTCCTTTGGAGGTGAAGGATTCAATCTTTCAAGCTCAAGATCTTACCATTCTCACTCAAGTTTTATGGAGTTATTCCTTAAAAGGTATGGTAGTATTAATCCTTGCCTATGTTTCATTCAAGGAGCCCTATCAAAGATGATTTCATGTTTCGAAAGTTTCCCAAAAATCCTAATTTTCAATCTATGCATGGGTTCAATTCCAAAACCTTTTCAAAAGGTTTTATATGATGAATTATGAATGGATTGTTGAGTTATTGATGAATTTTGGTCAATTTCTTCTATGAACCCATGTTTTCCCCAAAATCCAAAGTTGTGAATTGTGATTGGGAATTGATTGACCATGAAAGTATGTTGAATTGTTTATGTTTATATTGAATTAGTTATTGAATCATGGTAATTCCTTTATCTATTGTAGTATCTTACATGTTTGAGTTGTGATTAATGTATGACCTTGGAGGTTAATTTCATGAAGGATCTATGAAGGATCATGATGTGAAGTATATGTGTGTTATTTCAATGATGTATTATGATCATGTTTAGAATGCAATTGTGTTAATATTGAAAGCTTATTCTCAATTTAACACTTATGAATGATGATGATATATGTCAAAGGATATTCTCACATACACACACTCATGAATGAATAATGAATGAAGTTCTATGATTATGTTAATGATTAAGTGTTGATTGAAAGGCTATTCTAAATTGTACACTAATGAATGGTAATGACATGTTGTGTAAGGACTTTCTCACAATATGGGGATTCTTAGTTGAAAGGCTATTCTCATATTTGAATCTATGCACTATCTTAATGAATGAATGTTGGGTTTGAGATGGATACTCATTCATGAGTTGAGGCGGGGTATCTAGTAACAATATCTTATCCCATAACAATGAACTAATTTTGTGAATGTTAAGTATTCCGTGGGGAATAACGCTAAGCACCGAGTGGATATGGCTTGAGATGGGTGCTCATCCATGAGTTGAGGCGGGGTATCTAGTAGCAATCTCTTGAGATGGGTGCTCATCCGTGAGTTGAGGTGGGGTATCTAGTAGCAATCTACATATCTCATAAACTATGTGCCCACATAGGTCTAGCTAGTGGATCCACCTAAGCTAAAAGTAATGGTCCTACTTTAGGCCAGTAGGAATCCCTTATCCGGTGAGGGTGACACCGGGATTCCATGAATTGTTCACATGGAATATGTCGGTTAAGGCTTACCCCCACAAATAATATTAATGAACTACGGCTTCTCAAGAATTCACTACTTAGTGTGGCTGGTAGTATGGGATGCCATACATGCATTGCACAAGTAGGTTTTGAGAGTAGTTATTGTATGTTCCTTTATGATGTAATGTTAAATGAGATGAATGTGCTATTATGATGATGCTAATGAGAAGGTTGGTTTAATGTCTAATGAATGAAGGTGCTCTTAATGAAGCTAATGAAGAATGTTGAATTATATGCTTAATAAGATGATGTATGCTTTACTTGGATTGTATCATGAGTTACTTCCTTGTCATGACTTATTGAATATCAATGTGCCTTGTCTATGGTGGCTCCAAAGGAGTATTTAGTGTGAGTAGTAGTATGGGATGCTACTCATACATTGTACAAGTATGACTTAGGGTTGCCCTAGGTGATGGTCCTAATGTGTTTATATGATTTATGAAATGTTTATGTCTCTTACACATAAGTATTGTGTAAAGATGGAAAGGATGAATGGTATGTTCACTTTTGGTGACCTTGATGTGGTACTTAGTGTGGATGGTGGTATGGGACGTTATTCATATATTGCACAAAGTATAGCCCGAGGGTTACTTAAGGTGAAAGCTTAATATCATGAAATGGGTTATATGTTGATTATGTTCTAATGTGATGAAATGACTTTTATGTTGGCTATGTTTGTATATTATACCTTTTATATTTATTTTCATAAAGGTTTTCTCAAATTGGCATGAAAGCATGATTTCAAATAAAATGTCCATTTTAAGCATGGTTTTTGCATGGCTATCATATTTAGTACATCTAATGTGCTAACCCATATTTCTCCTTTTTACCAAAGTGTAGGGTTTGGAGATTTGATGTTCTATACTTGAAGGATAGGTTTCTAAGGAGCAAGGAGATGAAAATTTGGTAAGTCGTCATAGTTTCGAGGACGAACCCATTATTTCCCTTTATGTCTTTTACTTTTTCTTCAGAGCTTTTGTACGGGCTTAGTCCCTAAGTTTATTCAAAGTATTGTAGATGGTTTGAGACAAAGTGTAGAAAGACTTCCGCTTGCTTTTTATGAAAAATGACTTCGATTGTAACAGGAAAATTTTAATTCCACATTATTTTCCTATGATCTTATGTTCAAGAATGCTATGAGGCTTGTATGTGACTTTGTGGAGTCTTGTACGTCGTGTTGCATCTAGGGGGTACCCCTGGATCGTGACAAACATGGTATCAAAGTACAAGATTTTTGGATGGTTTTTGGATGTCTTAAACCACATCTAGTAGAGTCTTTTTCATAGTGTGAAGTGTGACACATTTATGTATAGGAAGCTATTGGATGTTAGGAAAGTTTCACTTCTTCATTCTTCAAGTCGTGCCATAGAGTTTAACTCTGTAAGTTCTCTCTCTTATTCCTTGTCCGATGGTCTTTAGGGTATGACCACTTGAAGGGCTTATGTTACAAGGATCAAGGGAGAAAAAAGTTGTTTGTGATGCCAATTATGGCTATGTGACTTGTTAGATTTGAGGTGACAGATTGTGATGTTGTCTTTAGTATGAATGGGTTGCTTTATGGTTATGTTTAGCTGATGATAGAACCCGGCTTAGTCATGATGAGTTTTGAGGTATGTTGATAGATTTAATGAAAAGAGTGTTGTAGTAATGCCTAGATGTGTGGAGTGAGTAGACTACTCTAAGAAGAGTAGAAGTGTATTTATCATGGTTTAGAATCATCTTGTGTGATGAGTGTGAAGGTTTAGTGATGACTTGCTCCGACCTTAGAATTTAAAGAAGCGATGCTTAAATGAGTTTGTATAAGCTTACTTCCAAGGGGGAGATAATGTGCCTAGATAGCAAGGTCATTGGGTATCCTTGATGTTGATGATTTAGGTTGACTAGAATTATCACCTTGAGTGGTGTTGCTAAGGTTGTTTGTGAACAAGAGTTGCTTAATGAGGACCTCCCTAGTTTAGAAGTATCGGTTGGGATCTTAAACCAGCAAGTTAAGAAATGGAAGAGTAACGAAGTGATTTCCATGAAAAAGTTGAGGAAATGGTGTGATGAATAGTAAGGGTGTTGAGAGTTCTGATATCCTTATCTCTTTCCTTCTAGTCCTATTCAAGCTTGAGACCAAGAGTTCCTTGTAGCTTGTTTCATCTTTTGGAGTCATGTGTGATTATGTGTTTCTGTGGTCTCCTTAGGTTATGTATGTTCTTGATGAATTTATGTTTAAATGAGAAAATGAGTTTCTATGAATTATGTTCCTCATGTTGATAAGCATTTAGTATGAATTGATTATATGCTTCATGAGTTGAATTCTTGAACATGCCTGAAAGTGCTTTTAAGAGAAATTGCATAATGTGCTTAATGATGTTATGATGAGCACGATTTGAGTTGGAGAAGGTAATTCCTCCAATGAGAGAAATGTTGAAGTTTTCATGCATAATGAGTTGGTAGATTCAGTTCCTACTTTCTTGGGTTGCATTGAGCATGTTTGAGATGGAGTTGATGTTTCCTCCTAGTTTTGTGCATTGTTTATGATGTTGCATACATGATGGTCTGCTAGTCTTGAGTCTTTGATTCATTAAAGTGTTTAAAGTGTCATTCGAGGATGAATGTTCCCAAGGGGGGGATAATGTAATGACCCAGAAAACTAGTAAGTGAAACTAAAGCCTAACTAGTTTGGTTTTGAGTTTGTTGTGTGGTTTCATGTGGTAGAATGTTGTCCTGATCTTAGGTTGAGGGATTTAGGGGTTAAACATCAACGTACGACTCCCCAAGGACCACCCATGGGGTCTTTGAGGAGGACCCTAAAGCCTAACCCTTAAGACCCTAAAAAGCTGTCAAAATATAGTTACCTACGGATGGCAATCTACGGCCAGTAGATGGACCCACGCCCCATAGGTAGAGGTCGTGGGTCAGGCCCCAATTTGACGGGTTGCAGCCACCACCTACGGACATGCAGGATGGGGCGTCAATGCACCCACGGTACGTAGGTCCATGGGGCGTGGATTGCACCTGCAATCTACCAAATTGGCCAAAGTGTTGGGGTAGTTTGGTCAATTTCTTTTTAAGTTAGTTTAGTTGGGGAATGGTTATTATTGATTTATTAATGTATTTTAAGGGTTTTAAATTATTAAACTGCTTTTTCAATTCATTTATTCAAAACACAAATTAGAAACCTTCCCTCCCTTCCAAAAGTTCTCTCTTTAGAAACCTCCATTGGAGGTGAAGGAATCAAGCTTTCAATCTCAAGATCTCACCATTTTCACTCAAGTTTTGTGGATTTCTTCCCTACAAGGTATGGTAGTCTTCATCCTTTTCTAAGTTTCATTCAAGGAGCCCTATCAAAGATAATTTCAATTTTCCAAAGTTCCCCAAAAACCCTAGTTTTCAATCTATGCATGGTTTCAATTCCAAAACGTTTTCAAAAGGTTTTATATGATGAATTATGAATGGATTGTTGAATTATTGATGAATTATGGTCAATTTCTTCTATGAACCCATATTTTCCCCAAAATCCTAAGTTGTGAATTGTGATTGGGAATTGAGTGATCATGAAAGTATGTTGAATTATTTATGTTTATATTGAATAAGTTATTGAATCATGGTATTTCCCTTTTCTATTGTAGTATCTTAGATGTTTGTGTTGGCATTGATGTATGGACTTGGAGGGTAATTTCCTGAAGGATCTAAGGAAGGATCATGATGTGAAGTATATGTGTCTGATTTCAGTGATAGTATTATGATCATGTTTAGAATGCAATTGTGTTAGTATTGAAAGCTTATTCTCAATTTAACACTTATGAATGATGATGATGATATATGTGAAAGGTTATTCTCACATACAGACACACTCATGAATGAATAATGAATGAAGATCTATGATTATGTTAATGATGATGTGTTGATTGAAAGGCTATTCGCAAGTGTACACTAATGAATGGTAATGACATGTTGTGAAAGGACTTTCTCACAAAATGGGAATTCTTAGTTGAAAGGATATTCTCATCTTTGAATCTATGAGCTATCTTAATAAATGAATGTTGGGTTTGAGATGGATGCTCATCCATGAGTTAAGGTAGGGTATCTAGTAACAATCTCTTATTCCATAACAATGAACTTGTCACAACCCAGGAGTACCCCCTAGGCGTAACACGGCGTACTTGACCCCGAAGGTGTCTCATACAATCCCTTAGTATCATAACAAAGGTAATAAAAAAGTTTGGAAAATTTAAAACTTCTTTAAGACCATACAATCGAAAACATTTTCATAAGCAAATGGAAGTCTTTACTAAATCCTTGTCTCAAACCATCTAATATAATTCTTGAATAAAACTCTTGGGACGCTGCCCGTACAAAGTCTAAAACATAAAGAAATAACATAAGGGAAATGTGGGTTCGTCTTCGAAGCAATGAGGACTCACCAAATCTTCAAGTCTTCTTGATCCTTGGAAACCTAGCATTCATAGAAACTTAAACTCCTAAACCCTACATTTGATTAGAATGTAGGCAATATGCGTTAGTACAAAATGTACCAAGTATGAAACCTAGCACAACATCATAAGAGCATCTCAAATGGTTAGTCAACATAAGACATAAGCATAAGAGATAAGAACATAGTCATAACATAATCATCATAGTCATAGCATAATCGTCATAGTCATATCATAGTTTCCAACATAAGCTCCATATAAACATAAGTCAACATGAGACATAGTCATACACATATAAGATTAATAGACTCTTAGTCCTCTTTACCATAATAGCACCATTCTCAAGTAACCTCAAAAGAATACATCTGCAAAGCAAGAATAGCATCCCATACTACTACCCAAGCCAAGTATCTTTTTTTGGTCATCTTAATCATAGTCTATATGCATAGTTAAGCCATAAGTCTTTCTACAAATAGGGTACTATACTTCTAAGGAACCTCAAGACACACTTGTGCAATGCATGAAAGGCGTCCCATACTACCCTTCACACTAAGCATAGCCTTGAAGTCATCTTTTATTCATATTCACCCTCCTTTTGGTCTTACTATTAGCTTACTTCATATAGACCACGGAACTACCACCTTAGTCAATCATATCTTGGATGTCAACTATGGCACAATCCTATCTAAACATACATCATATAAGAGCAAACATCTCATGAGTCACCTTAAGGCAAGCTTATGCCATGCATGAACAAGACCCCATAATCCTACCCATGCTAAGCTAGACACTTAGGTTCATCATTCATATTCATCATCTCTTAACATCATAAAGACAAGGGTGATCACCTCTTAGTCATGCATGAAGTGGAGAGGTATCTAGACCTACTATCCCAAACTAGTCATGCTCATAAATGCAAGGGGGAACTCACCTCAAGGCATAAATGTTTAGTTCATCATGAAGGACAAAGGAAGTCACCTCAAGCCACACATATCATGGAATCATAAAAACAAGGGTATTCACCTCTAGTCATACATATCATGAACCATAGGTATTTGCCTCCATGTTCATTATTAGTGGAATATAGGTATTCGCCTCCATATTCATTTTAAGGTGATATAGGTATTCGCCTCCACATCCATTTTAATGTGTAATGTAGGTATTCGCCTCCACATCATCACATAAGGATCATAGGTAATCACCTCCATGTCCTACATAAAGGCTAATGGGTTGTCACGACCCAAGCCTAGGGCCTAGACGTGACATGACGAATGAGGAACCCGAAGGAACCCCAAACAAGCCTCTCAAACTTGTCATCACACTTCATCGGTCGCGGAAGTACAATCAACATTAATTAACGGGAAAT
>JAJOOR010041749.1:0-20472 GCA_036250505.1 Solanum acaule
ACAAAATTGTTGACCCGATCTTTGTGATTGAGCTTCTTAGATACTGGATAGTACTTTGCTTTAAATACCTCTGCTAGTTGGTCCCATGTGAAAATTGAATTATAAGGAAGCTCAGTGAACCATACTGCAGCATCGCCTGTCAGTGACAGAGGGAACACTCGTAACCCAATGACATTCATATCCAAGTCTGGTCTGCCTACACAACTTTTGCAAACCACCCTGAGCTTGGCTAAGTGAGCATGTGGATCCTCCGATGGCGATCCTGAAAATAAGCCTCTTGCTGTAAGCATCTGCATTAAACTACTAGTCACGACAAATGTGTGCCCTGGAGGTAGAGGAGGTAGGACGATGGGTCCATCAAAATCTGCTATGTCGACGTTACCCCGATAGTTGTCATGGTGTTGTGGGCCTGGTGGATCATGCACTCTCATTGTATCTCCCAATTGATTTTCAGCTAGACCCCGCTTTTGGCCTAAGTTGGCTATTCAAAAAAACCACACTTCATGAGGATTATGGGTGAATTGATAAATTGGGGCCTCGATTACTCAAGTTTCTTCCAAGAAAAGGATAAGGCACAAAGGGGTTCAAACAAAGTTCACACATCTCACAAGGTTGACCAAAAAAGAAGTATATTGTCAAATTGTTTCACTCTTCGAAATCGTTGTCTAAGATAATTTCAAGAGCTTGCATCAATTAATCAACCAGACCAATCAGGCAAATTCTAGGTGTCATCACACAAGGTTCATGGTAAGATCATCACACAAGGCATTGGCACCTATATCGAACGAGACTCCACACTTTCACTAGTGTGCAATGTTCATCACAAGAGACTCTTTTCGATAACCGTCTAGTCACAACAAGATACAAAAAGTCCAAATATTTTCTATGCAATTTTATTTGGCCTCATTGTATTTGCACATTCATTTTTGTTCAATTATGAGCACTTTCAAGTCATCGGTATTGATCATAACCGATACTCAAATTTACACAAGAACAATCACATTCAAACACAACAAGAGGTGGTAAATTTTTTTAGAAGGGTCAAAACCATTTCTATTCAACACTAGGAGCCAAAAGCTCAAACATTCTCAAAACAATATCAACACACAATTCAACACCTAAATCAAAACCAATATATACAAAATATAGTCACAAGAGGTAGGTCTGGAACTACCTCGCCCCACCACAAACAAAAAGGCACATTTCCTCAAATGCAACACAAATAAACAAAAGTTAATAAAAATGGTAGAGAGGGAGGTAAAGAAAGATCTTATCGAGACAGCCACTCCATCTGTCGGCGCATCAATGCCCAGTGCAACACTCTGATCCTGGGCATTAGTGCTCGGTGTAACATCAACACTAGCTCCACTAAAGCCTGCCATGGAAGTCTCTATCAGCGATGTCTGAATGACCGACTGTACAATCGTCTACTCTAAATCAGGCAGGTCTACATAGATGGTCGCCTCCTGAGCATCCAGCTACTCCTTATGCATCTCCTTCTCTGACTCATCAGCTGCCACATCATCCATATGCACATCTTCGGTGGTGGCCGAAGGCATCTCAGAACTAGTGGGGGCATCACGATCCTCAGCTGCCTCTAAGAGAGAAGTGAAGTATGTGGACTTCTAATAGTCTACATCCCTTCTCAAGTTTGAAACCTCAGCTTTCAAAGTCATCACCTCTAAAGTAACCTCTTGTCGACTCACACAAATCTCTACTCTCGCTGTGAGAGCGTGAATAGATGTCCGGAGGGGTGTCACAACATTAGGAGGGCCTTGTAAATCATCCCAGGATCTATAGTCTCAAGTCTGGAGGCACGTCTATCAGCATAATGGGCTAGATGCCCTATTTGTAGTATCGGAGCGTGGGTGAATGGAGGTCGGCAGGCTGTGGCACTAGCAGCAGACCTAGGAGGTAGGGGAGCAGTAGAAGTACTCTGATCCATGGAAGGAACATAACTAGATATACCTGAAGGCCCAGGGGTCGGAGTAGACAATACTGCTTCTGCAGGTAAAGTCTCAATGTCTACAGTCGGGGAAGAATCCACTAGGGCTGCCTTCTTCTTCTCAGGCTCGTCCTTTAAATACTAAGCCTCAATCCGTTGGATTTCGCTACATGAGGTAGGAATCACTTCCACATCCTTCCTTTCCTTATGAGGAACCCGGGCTTGTTTGTAAACTCGGTGATCAACACCGAAAATGTAAGAGAGGTTTTGCGCTGCTTGGCCCTCATGGCCACCTCTGTGAAATAATCATGTCCAAATTTATACGCTTCCCTGCAATGATCGATCCAAGGCAAGCCGCCTTTGTGTGGTGGAGGATAGACTTGTTCTATGATGGCATAATGGTGCTACTGATGAAGCCAAACCAGTACCTCCCTACCACGTTGACGTCTTTCTTCTCAATTTGCATTCCAGCCTCGATCCATCTAGGAGTACCATCAGATAAAAGAGGAGCTAACTAGCTTTTCATAGTCTCCAAGGAATTTGTCTTGATCATGTACTGGTAGTTGTCTGCAATGTTGTTGGTGCATTCCAATGCATCATTTATGTCATTATTGTCACACTTTACTTTCTTCCCCCTAACAACTACATAGTCTACTAGCTTGAAGGTTGCAACCTTCCTCTTTCCCTGTGGCACCAAGGTTCCATAGGCAATGTAGAACTCCCGGACACAACTAGGAATATAGGAACCCTGGGGTTTGGTGAATATCTCAAACTTGCGAGACTTCATGGTACGCCATATTTTGGGGTACCAGCCAATCACTCCATCCATCGACAAGCTATTCTCATAAATGATGGTCCTCAGACCCTCAGTCTTTAATCTATTCATAGACCGAGGAAGAGGACTATGTGCATGTGGTGTTGGGACTACAACCTGGTCTGCCACAGGAGGAGGAGTAGCGGTATGTGGAAGCCGGATCCTAGACGGATCATGCCTCCTCTTGGAGCGTATTTCAGCTCTCCAGGTTAATAATAGTTGATCATCCTCGGCTCAAAAATGTCAGCCTGAGGGTCCTGGTGCTCACCCTCACTCTTAAAAGTGGTGAGGTGAGTGGCGTACACTCCCTCACTGTCGGAGCTGACCTCCGGTGACTTAGGACCAGGTGTCTTTCCTTTTCATTTGCCTTTCCCACCTGTGGTAGGAAGTTTTGTGGCCTTCGTTCTGGATGCAGCTGCATCCTCATTTATAGTGATTCCTTTTGTCCTATTGGGGTGCGACATGTCTCGGAATTCTACTTTTGGTCTAGCCATATCTACAAAACACACCAAAATGAGTTAGAAACAATTCAAGAAAAATGTAGAAAATAGGTTGCAGAAAGACTCGCCGAACCCATCGATGAGTCACCAAATCACTTTGGCAAGCCAGATCGGGCTCGCCAAAAGGATTGGCCAGAAAATTTCCCAGGAAAATAGCATGTCGGCAATGTAAAGGGCCATTTGGCGATTTGCTGACATCATTCGGTGAGCTCAAACCAGCTCGCCAAAAGTTACAATGTGTTTTAGGGGTTAGGGGCGCAGAAAGGGCGATCAAGGGATACTTTTGGCGAGTCGCCGAGTGCACTAGGCGAGCTCAGGCTTCCTGCTGAAATTTAGAGACTCAAACACAACCAAAACACGAAATTAAAGGCGATCTAAGGGGACTTTGGCAAACCGTTAAGTTGTACTGTGAGCTCGACCCAGCTCGCCAAATTGCCTAACGTGCCAATTTTTACCCCATTTCCCAAAATCAAACCCGCAGCCCCCGAAAACAGAATCAAACAACACACTTAATAAATTAAGCTCAGACCCATACGACCTATGCCACTGGGGTATTCAGACTTCCCCCAATTTGGCCAAAATTGGCTATTTGATGACTTTTGCCCTTACGAATGACGTCAAATGCTCCATAATTAGGCAAAGCATGTCATTTATCACAATTTGGGTTACTCAGATGTAACACCCGAACTTTTCAAAATGTCTAAATTAACTCGTATCTTCGTGGAATGACAAGGAGATTGGGTATTAAATTAAAAATGATGTGGTATGTCATATTTTATGTGTTCAAGGGTTGTATCTCAAGTTTTAAAGTTAGGTAAGTGGCAAAATAAAAGTTGGCGAAATTTATTGTAAGTTCCTTTTTAAAGATTTCTATGAAATTTGGGTCAAATGTCTTGTATGTTTTCTCCCAATATATAAAGAGTTAGAAGGCCTATCACCAATTAAATCGAAGGCCTACGAGTCTTGTTTGCAACACACAAAACCCCGTATCTAATCGACATCAGAGTAAAAATTTACGAGGGTTTTACTACAGACTGACAGGGCTGAATTCGGGTCGAGTAAAAAATGTGGTAAGTCGGCTTACTCAACGTTTTAAGCCATGAAAACATTTCTTTTCACTTCCAAAGAAGAAAGAAAGATTAAGAGAGGTGTCTAATGGAGTTCTAGCATGATGAAGGTTAGTTTTTGACGATTTCAGCTATTAAAGGTTGCCCCCGTGCCTAGAAACGTGATCTCTACACATGGCAATCGTATTTCCCTTCTATTAGCTGTGTTTGGAGCTAGTTTTTGAAGATATGAATTGGTATTTATTGGTGTTTCTTCAACATTTACACTTGGTTAACTAAGGTAATCATCTCGGGACTCTTTAATTAATGTTTTTATGAATTTCTACGGACGTTTCGTCAAGTTGACGCCATATGACAAATCTGCCAATTTAAGATTAATTATGAACTGTTTCTAGGCGCATACCAGCTGTATATATATATATATATATAGTATTTGTGAAGCTTAGGACATAAGGAACAACTTTCATGAAGGAAATACGGTCTTTCGAGCGTTCATTGGAAAGGTATGTTAAGGCTATTCCCTTCGTTCATCATGTTTCCTTAGAGCTTGAGAGTGATATAATAGGGTAGTTAATGTTGGTGATCTTTTATATGTAATTGTGTGTGGTTGGTTGATTGAGTGGTTATAAACCCTCATTTAGGGACTCATAATCTGTTAAGAACGACCCTAAGTTAGAAACGACTTGGAGATTATTCATTTATATTGTTTATAGCTAAATTCCTCACCTTTATCCTATTCAATTATTTGTTGTTGCCCTTTGGGCTATTGTGGTTAGTTGTTTAGCTATAAACTGCCTATAGGGGCTATGATTTTGTCTAATAGGACTATGTTATTGCCAAAGATGGCTATGTGTTTCCCACGCGGCTAGATTGATGCTTAAGAGTGTTATATGTTGCCTACGGGGCTATTTTGATGCCAAAGAGGGTTATGTATTTGCCTATAGGGCTATATTGATGCACAAGAGGGCTATGTGCATCCCACAGAGCTATAATGTTGCCTAAGAGGGCTATGCACTGCCTACGGGGCTATATCGTTGCCACAAAGGGCTATGTGACTTCTAACAAAGACAAAGGTCTACCGATAGGGGTATGTAAATTGATTTGGCACCTTTTGGGCTTATGGGGGCATAGGTAGGTGGTATGTTGTTTGTACTTGTCGTGCTTATGGGTCTTGGTTAGGTTGTTGTTTGATCATTTTGTATTTTTGGATTCAGTAGTGGGTTAGCATGCTTATATAAATTTTGGTTTCCTTACGTGATTGATTTTGCTATATTATGATATGTGCTCATTTAGTCTATAGCCTTTCATATTATGTACATTTTTTTGTACTAACGTCCCATTGCCTTGGGGGCGCTGCATTCATGCATACAGGTCCCGATGGACGACCCAGTGGACCTCATCAGCTGCACAATTGACTTCTATTTGATTGCCTAGCCCCTTTCCTTCGGATCTACCAGAGTTGGAATGTTTTTTTAGCTTTTGTTGTATATATCTTTATGGGTAGGCTGGGGCCATGACCCGCCAATCTTTACTACTCTTAGAGTCTTGCTAACTAGTGTGTGGGGTGTATAGCTACATTATGGCTATGTTGCCCTAGTTTGTTGGTTTTTTGAAGCTTGTGAGTTGTTTCATGTATTGTCTTGATATATACCTACTTTCAGTTTTGGTATAGATATCATGGTGGCCTCGATGGCCTAATCAAGACTTCTGTGCTAGTTGGCTATTTGTTTATATGAAGTCTTGGGAGTAGCTATTTCTTTTATAGATTTGTTGACAGGGCCTTGCCGGTCGATGGCTTAGTTTTAAGCCGAGATATACTTGTTTGTTTTCTTGATTGTGTATGGATGCCATGCGCTAGTAGTAAATGGTTCAACAGTGTCGGCTCGGGCCTGAGTTTTGGCCTTAGGAGCCAATTGCGCCCCTTGAGTTTGGGGTGTGACAAACTTGGTATCACAGCAACGTCGTATCCTAGGGAGTCTGCAAGTTGTATATAGTAGAGTCTTGTTTATAAATATGTTGTGGACCATATTTGGCCTTTTAAAAACCATCCAGTTCGCGGCCCTTCGGTGATATTAGTTGACCTCACCGAACCACTTGGCGACATGCCGATGGGGTACTTACCTCACCGAGTTTTACAGGACCTCCAGTTAATTTGGGGCTCCAAACTGCGGACAAAGTCGGTCTCGCCGACCTATTCGGCGAGTCACCGACTCATCCATAGGCCCACCGAGTTTTACAGACTCCATCCTTATATTTTCTTGAGTCTATCGACGGTCCAAGTCGGGCTCGTCTACCTCTTCGGCGAGTCGCCGACTGGACTTTTCGCTCGCCACGCTTCACTTTTTCAAATGCATTCCACACTTCGACCTACACAATCAACACCCGTTATTCAAAATCAAAACACAAAGCATTAAAAACTTGGCTTGCCTCCCAATAAGTGCATTAGTTAATGTCGTGGCACGACGCAAGTACCCACTCAAGCTTTATTTTTTGGGATTTACCATAGTATCACTACGCAATCCCCTTTTTTCGCCTTGGGTTGAAATGAGACGAAAGATGGCCCATTTGGGTCTCCAGTAGCTTAATAGATAAGGAATGAGAAGCAATCATTTGATTTAGCATTGAGACATTCTCTTTTATCTCTGTTAACACTCTTTCGTGTTCTTCGACTTTGTGGAGAATGTGTGAGAGTATCTCTTCTATTGGTCCACCCTCATAATCCTTGGGTTTCTACGCTTATGAGGAGGAATGTGCCTATCTTTCTTTTTGTATATTACTTCAAATTACATAATCTTTTTGTCCAAAAGAACCAACTGAGTCAATAGTTTGTCCAAATTCTTGTTCTTCTCTGTCTCTTTGTTGGTCTTAGTCATGTGATCAAGGAGTTGGGCTTCTATTGTATAGGGTTGTCATATTAGACCACCCAGAGAAAGTTGGTCAGCCATTCCTCTATTCTCAGGACCAAGACCTGTATAGAAACAGTCCAGTAGCATCTTATTTGGGATTCCATGAGTTGGGCACTGCAGTAATAGTATCTTAAATCTCAGCCACAACTTATAGATTGTCTCACCCTCGAAGTGCTTAAAATTTAGGATGTTATCCCTAAGAATCATCATGTTTGAAGGAGGGTGGTCCTCTTGGATACCGTTTCTACCATATATGCTCATTTCCTCTATTTTACAAGCAACACAAAAACCAAAACTAAAAGTTAAGTAGATTCAACTATGACGAAAAAGAACACAATTCAACTTCACCAAATGAATTTCAAACAACACCACTCCCTGGTAGCGGCGCCATTTTGATCAATAACGTTTCAAAGACACTTCATCTAATTCTAAGCATCAACGATCATTAATCAGTATAAAACCCAACTAAATGAGTTGGAGGCGAATCCCAAAGGGAGCGGCAGGTGATTTAGATTCAATTGGAAAGTAGGAACATGGTCAAATCAGTAATAGGAATAAAAGTTATCGAATAAAAATATCATTCAAATCAAGGAGTAACACAAATGTCAAATGGGGTTTTTTGGTTTTGATTATCAACTACAAACATCAGTCACAAACAATACGAATTAACAATAATATGAGACGGATTCTTGGGATATGACCGATTATAGGCTAATATAGACATGGGTAATTGAAACTATTAGAAAATAGCTAGATATTAGTGAGAAGGCTAGGCTATAGTGGAGGTATATTTTCTCTCGAACAATTTTTCCCGAATCAAGTGATTTCTCTCGCACATCAAAAAGCATGCAAAATAAAACTAGCCCACACCTTAATCCATTCACTCTCTCGAGCTAAATATGTGGAATTGAGTTTAGGATTCACTCTCTCAAGCTGAACCCAGGTCAACCCAATACCCACAAACTATCAATCAAAAACCTTGTTCTAAAACCTCTCTCTCTCGAGCAAGCCAAGAACACAATGCTAGAACTGCATTTGCAACTACAATTCTTAAATCAAACCACAATTAATGATTAAAATCACTTTTAAATAGCATTTAAACTAACAATTAGAAGTACATATAAGCTAAATCAGCTCATAATCACACCCCAAGAATTGGGGTTTTAGCTAGACATCATAAAAGGATAAAAATTGTTACCAAATTGATTATCCATCAACTGGGTAAGAGTAATTTCGTCCTTACAATGCTCCAATTTGAAGATTCTAAAAGACCCACTTCTAATTTCTCAAAAGTGAATTTCTTCAATCCTTCAAAGCAAAGGAAAGTACAGAAAAATGTCTCCGGGTGCTCAAAACATTAAAATAATGTCTGAAGAATTTTAAAAAGATACTAAACTAAATGTTCAAAAAATGTATTTATAGTCGCCGAAATAAGCTATGAAAACTCATTCGGCAAGTTAAGTCAGGCTCGCCGAATCACTCGGTGAGCCGCCCTTTGGTCTCCTCCATCACCCATATGCCTTGGCATTTTGCATTCTGTACTTTGGGCGATCTTTCACTACATCGTGGAACTACTTGGTGATCCACTAACTACTCATTTCTCTCGCCGACTTGGTTTCTTCCCTCAGGGCATGGCTAACTGGAACTTTAGGCATTCAGATAGCCCTTCGATGATTTACCAAGTGAACTTGGCGATCACCAGGCTTGCCTTTCTTCATTTTTTCACCTCATTTTGTTTCTTTTTCCTATTAGTGTCCTTGCTTTGTCTCTCAATACATATTCCTAAAAATCCAGGATTTAACATCAGTTATTGGCACAAAATAAGCATTTGAGGACACTAAATCTATATAAACAAAGCCCTAAATGAGTCCAAATCTTGGACTCATAAGGTTCTCTTCTATTTCATAACCTTTGACTAAATTGACTTAGTAAACAGTGATGTTTCAATGGTCTCAAGCTTGTGAGAAAAGCTTTCAGGAATTGAAAAAGAGGTTGACTACTGCCATAGTATTGACCTTACCAGAAGGTACTTAGGATTGTTAGGTATATTGTGATGCATCCAGAGTTGGCTTAGGTTGTGTGTTAGTGTAGAATGGCAAGGTTATAGTTTATGCCTCCAGACAGTTGAAAGTACACGAGATGAATTACCTAACCCATGATCTAGAGTTGGCTGCCATAGTATTTGCTTTTAAAATATGGTGTTATTATCTTTATGGTGTTCATATGGATGTGTTCACCAATCACAAGAGTCTTCAGTATATGTTTAGTCAGAAACAGCTTAATCTCAGACAGAGGAGGTAGTTAGAGTTACTTATGGATTATGACATGAATATTCTCTATCACCCAGGTAAGGCTAATGTTATTGTTGATGCCTTGATCAGGTTGTCTATGTGTAGTATTGCCCTTGTTGAGGAAGAGAATAAAGAACTAGTAAAAGATTTGCATAGACTTGCACGATTGGGAGTTCGCCTAATGGATTCCACAGAAGGAGGAGTAGTGGTGATAAATGGGGCTGAATCATCATTAGTGTTAGAAGTGAAAGAGAAACAAGACCAAGATCCTATGTTTCTTGAATTGAAGACAAATGTTCATAAGCAAAAAGTAATGGTTTCTGAACAAGGGAGAGATGGTGTATTGAGGTATCAAGGTAGGTTGTATGTACCAAGAGTGGATGACCTCCAATATAGGATCATGGAGGAAGCTCATAGCTCCATATATTCCATTCATCTAGGTTCCACAAGATGTATTGTGACCTGAGATAAGTGTATTGGTAGAATAGTATGAAGAAAGGTATTGTTGAGTTCGTTGCTAAATGCCCGAATTGTCAACAAGTTAAAGTAGAGCATCAAAGGCCTGGTGGTATGACTCATAACATAGAGATTCCGGAGTGGAAGTGGGACATGATCAATATGGAGTTTATTACTGGTTTGCCACGGTCTTGTAGGCAACATGATTCTATTTGGGTGATTGTGGATCGAATGACCAAATAAGCCCACTTTTTGCCGGTAAAGACTACCCTTTCAGCAGAGAATTATGCTAAGTTATACATTCAAGAGGTAGTAAGACTGCATGGAGTCCCTGTTTGGATTATATCATATAGAGCGGCATAATTTATTGTACAGTTTTGGAAATCTTTTCAGAAAGGCTTGGGTTTAAAGGTGAACTTAAGTACTGCTTTTCATTTTCAGATAGATGGTCAGGCAGAGCGCACTATTCAAACTTTAGAAGATATGTTGAGCGCTTGTGTGCTTGATTTCAAAGGTAATTGGGATGATCACCTACCTCTCATTGAGTTTGCTTATGCAAATAGTTGCCATTTCTAGAATTCAGATGTCTCCTTATGAAGCTCACTATGGGATAAAATACAGATCTCCAATTGGATGGTTCGAGGTTTGTGAAGTTGGGTTGATAGGACCAGACTTAGTTCATCAATCTATGGAGATAGTGAAATTTATTCAAAAAAGGTTGAGAACAACGCAGAGTTGCAGAAATCCTACACTGATGTTAGGAGAAGGGAGTTATAGTTTCAAGTAGATTATTGGGTTATGAGATTTGGTAAGAAGGGGAAGTTTAGCCCCCAATACATTGGTCCTTAGAGAATATCCAAGAGGATTTGCAATGTACCTTATGTTGGAGATACCACAAGAGTTAGCAGCAGTTCATCCGATATTTCATATTTCCATGTTGAAGAAGTGCATGGGAGATCCTTCGCTTATCATACCTACTGAATATATATTGGTATCAAGGATAACTTATCTTATGAGGAGATTCCTCTTCAGAGTCTAGATCGCCAAGTTGGCAAGTTGAGAACAAAAGAGGTAGCATCAGTCACAGTTTTATGGAGAAATCAGTTTGTTGAGGAAGCTACTTGGGAAGCTGAGGAGGACATGAAGAAGAGATACCCACATATCTTCGAATTCGGAGAAGTCCCAAATTAAGGTACTAATCCTTTTCTTGGCATTTATTTTAAGTTGGCATGTTGTATTTACATTTTTGCTTGTTGGGTGTTTGAGCTAGATGCTAGATGCTACACCCTTAGTATACTTAAAGTAATCTCATATGAGGACGAATGTTCCAAAGAGGGAGATAGTGTAACACTTTGCTATTTGAAAGAACTAGAAAGAACTAGAATTAGAAAGATATTGTTTTTTGGAAATAATCAAATTTTGAAAGTTTGACAAAGTTAAGCTAAGTATGAGCTTTGGGTTAACTTCAAACAACCATAACTCCTAGTGCAGAATGATTTAGGTGTGCTACCAGATACCGTAGGAAATATCTTCTAATTATCTTTCCAATGCCACCGAGTTTACTCGATTTCGAGTTCGTATGAGGGAGATATGGCCATTCAAAGTTGGGTTGTCTAGATAAGGAAAGTCAACCGGATTTTAGAAGGGTATTATGGTATTTTCACTACCCAATTAATTAAATACGTTTTTGGTAATTAAGTTGGGGTCTAAACTGAATTGGTTGAGTTTACGCTTTACAAGATTAAGTTAGGGTTTTGAGAGAAGAGAAAAGAAGAGGAGAAGAAGCAAGGATTTGTCACGTTCTTGAAGCTAAGCCTTTTGATTTCGCCAGGGTTGATCTCTATGAGGTATGTGAGATCACATAGTGTTGGGTTAGATCATCCACACTCCAATCATGATTCAATTCCACGAATTTATGCTCTTGAATGTATAGAAATTGAGTTCTAGATGGGTTTTGTTGAAATTATATTGGGTTCTTGGTTTGTTGAAGTTGTTGAGAATTTCTTGAGTTAAATTCATGAAAATTGATGTTTTTTTCAGTAGTTTCTTGCATATTTTGGTTGTGTATTCGATTCTAAACGTTTGGGGAAGGAACCATTCGAATCTAGGGAGTTTAGAGTTGAAAAACGAGCAAGAAAATTCATCAAAAATTTGGGAAGGGAGCTGGGGTGTTGCGCCACTCAGAGCGCCCCAACTAAACTTCTATAGTTTGGGCTCTAGGGCGCCGCGCCAGCCAATGCGCCCCAAGCCAGCTTCTGAAGTTTGCCCTCTTGCACCCCGCACCACTCAGAGCGCTAGGGACGCCAGGTCTTCAACCCTTTCCCAATTCATTCCGTTTGAGTTTCCTTGAATCATACCTATGTTTCTTAGTTGATTAATGCACTCTAAGGTACGTCTAAACATCATGGTATTGTCTATAACATGAGATCATGACCCTTGAATCCCTAAATCAAATTTGAGGTTTAGTTAAGAGGCAAGTCAAGAGAGTTCTAAGAGTCTTTCAAAAGTCTTATGCAATTGTTTTAAACTTGTTTTAAAGACTTGAGCCTTGAGTTGGAAAAAGAGTAGATCCAAGTTCATTTCTTGAAATTGTATATGGGAACTAAGTAATCCCAACGAACAAATGTTTTCACATTTAAGACAAGAGGAAACACCGCTTTCCGAATGAGTTCTCATGAGTAGTTTTGAGTTCCATCTCTTTTAAGAGATATGTTTTTTGAGTAATTACCTCAAATCACTGAAAGTGTTTTGTTTTAGAACATATGATCTGAGTATATTTTGGGAGTAGTATTGAGCATCGATATGGGGACAAGTTCATAATAACTCAATGTCTCCATAAACCATGTAGCCATCATGGGTAGAAAGGGTCATACTTTTTATATGATTCCTTAGTTATTTTTAGCATAGACTAGTGGATCCACTTAGTTGAGGCGTTCTACATCCTGGCAAGTTATACGATAGTTTTGGCAGCATGGGGGATACGTTGTACAATCACATTAACTCATAGTGATGGTTGTCGGTTAGAGAAACTCCCACAGAATTATATTACTTTATTATATATAAAATGAGTTGTTATTGTATTTCTTCAATACATTGAGTTGCTACCTACTGTTTAAAAGCTTTATATAAACTGCACATTTGTTGTTGTTTATTTCTGCATTGAGTTGAGTATCCACGAGTTGAGTAAAGCTGAGGTAAGTGTTTCTTTCAAAATTTAGTTCAGGCTTATTTCATGTTAAGTTTTCCCCTCTCATGCTCGTACATACAATGTACTGATGTCATTTGGCCTGTATCATTTTATGATGCAGATACAGGTAACCAGGATCAGCATCCAGTGCCTCGTTGATCCATTCGAGCACTCAGAGTCAGTTAGTGAGCCTCCTTGCTTTTCGGAGGATTCCTTTGGTTATGTTTTATGGCTTTTGGCTATTTCACTTGTTAGGATGATCGGGGGTCTTGTCTCGACATTCCTCTTAGTAAATAGAGACTTCATAGACAGTTAGATATGAGTTTTTAGTCTTGATATTTCAGTTGTTTGATTTTAAAAGACTTGAGTTGCCATTTTTGCTAAGTTGAATGTTATTTTCTAAAAATTCTACTTTATCTATTCAGACAGTTTATTTAAGATTGTATTTAAGTACATTTTCTGTTGAGTGAGTCTTCAGCTTAGAGTCTAGCCAGGCCAAGGGTTCGCTTGGGGCTAGCAATTTATCACCGAGTGCCAGTCCCACCCAGGGTGTAGGCTTAGGACGTGACACTTTTGAATCTTGTATCTATCGAAATCGATAAGCATAAAATTCTTCTTTTTAAAAAACTTTTAAAGACATTGACGACATGATCTATCTCTACATATGTAAAAATTCTTGAAAATCATTATCAGCCATATCAATTGTGGTATACTAATGGTTAGTGCACAAATTATGTGTATAAATATTATGGTGTTTGTAATGTGCGTATAATGTATTGTTGAAAAGAGAATATATAGAATTTCTTATAATCATCTCGTGATATCAATTTGAAATAATTTTGAAATTACATTTGGTCCATGGACGAATTTTATATGTATTAAAATCAAAGATCAAACAAAACAACAAAAGAAAGTAACAAAAAATGGGCCAAAATATTCCAGTCCACAATTATAGTAGCATAAAATAGTGACAAGGCCCAAAAAAGGCCTAGCCCAATAGAATGCAAGTATATATTTGAACAAAACATACTAAAGTATCTCTATCTTTCTCAAAATAGATCTATGAAACCCTCTCGATGTTGCTTTCCTCTTCACAGTTTCAGTTTCGATTCGACCTCCCAAGGTGATTTCTCCCAGATCTGTTATCTTTGATACCTTCTTCAGTTATTACATGTACAAATGGTTGATCTAAGTTATCTCATAGTAAGTATTGATCACCTGAAAAGATTTTAGAGTGTCTTCTTTCTCCTACTATAGATTATCTTAATTTTTCTTTTTGTGGTGATGATGACCATCTAGAAGCTCAAACGATGCCCGTCAAGATGAGGTTATGGAATTTGGAATTCCTCTAGAGAGTTTTTCATGATGATGTATTTTTTGTATATATGTAATAACCTAAGATATAAGGATGTCTTTTCCTTATTTTGTTTTTTTGTTCACTGCTACTCCCTATGTGTGTGTTGTATGACATTATGTTTTGGTTTACCTGTATTTTCTCTAGTTGTTTTTTGCATGTGCTAGATTTTTTTAGATATTCAATGTTTATATTCTGATTAATGGTATGTATGATTTGTCCATGCTAAAAATTATTCTCTCCATACGTAGGTGCTCTTGAAAATTATATATTGACATATGTTTTTATTTTCTAGAGTTGAGTTGGCAAAATAATTTTCTAAATAATTAATTTTTCTGAATATATATGATTAATTTATATGTGTTGTGTCTCTGATTGAAACATAGTTGATTGAATTACTACAGATGAAATTTGTGGTAATATGTGATTTTTATTTTGAAAATACATCTAATATGAGAATATATACAAAGGTTTTTTTTGTAACTTCTCAATTAATGAAGAAGGCTTTAGTTTGATTTATTTTTGTAAGTATGAAAAATTTGTAATGCATAGTACATACATTTATATGTACTAATTTCTCAATGTAAATGAGAGAATTTTCATGCTTCAATTCATAATAGGTTACATAGTTCACTACTAGATACTACACTTTGATATTAAAATTACAATAGCCAAAAAATTGCATATGAATTATGAGTGAAAAATATAATTTCATACAAGAAAAGTTTGCATTTGATGTAACATTTTATTCAAATTTTGATGCCCTCATTATATTGCAACACTGATATTTTTTAACAGAGTTTAGGAGCTAAGCTAAGTTATTTGATGTGTTCAATCCCACGAGAACAAGGTAAGAATTCATAACTCTACCTAAAAAATTATATAAACTAAGATTTTTTTGGAATAATGAGGATAATTTTGTTTTAATATCCATGAATAGTTGTACTTGAAAGGAAATATGTGAGTTATTTGTAATTATTTTTTTCATAACAGTGTTTTTTTAGAAAAGTTTTTCATTATTTTCTTTGGAGAGGTACATTTACTTTGTTTTAGCTACTAAGGATCTAAAAATAAAAATACACGTTAGGATATGAGTAAAGAACACTCAACATTAATAGTGCTATTCTAGAGGAATAAGAAGTGACAAGTGAGAAATATATGCCTCTTACACATTGACTTCTTACCATAGAAAAAAGCTCTTAAGAAAATATTTGGATGCAATATTACAGAGAGATTCGTATACATAGAAGTGTTAAAGAAGCACATCTTTTGTTAATAACTATAATTTAACTTTTTCCCTAATTAGAAGCATTCCCTGTAACAACTCACTTCTTTCAGAATCAAAGTTAAAAGAATAAAAATCTCCATCTATTTGAGGTAAGGTTCTTCCCCTGTTCATCCTCCTTGCCGATGAACATGGATGGAAAATTCTAGATGTGTTTTTACTAAAAACTAATGGGATGGTGATCAAGAGATGTGAGTTCATGTTGTTCCCATTGTATCGAATAGATTTGGGGATATTCTATGCACTAAATTGTTAGAATTTTCAGCTTTGTACAAAAAAAGTATTTTAAATGGTAAACTAGTAACTCAATTTTTAATGGGTAAATTTAAAATAACTAACTTTTATCTTTGATTGTCTTCACATTTAATATACTATATTAGCATATGATTCATACCAAAATATGTTTATATGGTAAATAAGAAACCCATCTCATTACAAGAAAAATTTACTGATTGAATTGTCTAGTGCACTTGATATCCCATTAAAATTAAAATGGGGAATGGTGTATCCCATTAACTATTTACATCAAATTATTTCAATTAAAATTATATAGATGTATACTTAGAAACTTGAGTTTCATAAAAAATTTCTCCCCTTATTCTAAATCTACATTCCTTTATTCATATCTAGGAAAGTACTAATACACTAGTTCAATCTAAGTACTCTCACCGTTCACTTTTACTTGTCCATTATAACAAAAATATATTCACTTTTATTTTTCAATTTTAGCATAGAATTACAGTGGAGGTTTAGCTTTATTTATTTTACTTCAGGGTTTAAGGATTAATTGTAATATATGCCACCACACCGTACTGTGCCGACAATCTTTGCCACTCTCTGTTGTACCTACTCCTACTGGTGACTGCGACCTCTCCATCCACATCTGTTAAGGTTGTTTGTTCATGCAGTTGCTAGCTATGCCGCCATTTATGACTCCCATGGCCTAGAAACCCAGATCTCTTATTGCTCTATTCTCTCTCTTATATATTTTCTTTTTCTTTCTAGTACCTTTCCAGATGAAAACTATGATTGGATCTTGTCCTACTCCAATAACTTTCGTTGTATCTCCTATGACCCACACTATTTGGATTTCCCTTTCCTTATTATTTACTGTCTTTTCTTTCTATTTCTACTCTTTTTGTAGGTAATCATTTGATCCAGACACAAGTGACATGGTTTCAGTTAAAACGGGAATAGAGGCCTTTGGAGAATTCCAGAAAACCTCACATGACTTCTGGCAACAACAAAGTATCAGGTTTCTTGTTTCTTCAACATTTGCTACACAAAAAAGGTTCTGATTGAGATCTTGCAATATTTTCATTTCTTAGATAATATTGTTGACCCAACATAGACCTTTCCAGTTTTCGTTGTATTCTTACATTTGATAAGCTAACATTCATAATTTTATATCTTAGATTGAATGATTTATTTTCTACTAGTATGAAAACTCAATTTCATAACCCCTACGTTCAAATTTTCTCTTATATTTGATTTATTTCAAATATGTTATCTTGTATTTTGGTTTTAAGATTTGTTTCCATTGTTATATTCACATTTAGAGTTATTTTTGTGAGCTAGTGTTCAAATGTATCTTTCTTGTCTGATCGGTGATCTCTTGTGTTAGAATACTATCGCAAATCTCACTCTCTCTTGATCCATAGTGTCATATATTGCATAAATCATGTGGGTTGTCTTGTGTTAGTATACTGTGTGTATACATATTCTAGGGCAGATTTCTTGAGTTCACTTATTATATTATTCCTTGCTTTTCATCAATTTTTAGTATAGTAAATTAGTCCTAGACTCTACGCTTGTGTAAGTAGTTCTAGTAGATTTCTATTCCTTTTACATCTTATTTAGCTTACATATCCCTAGTGGCTCTGGTGAATGATGGTGGACTAAGGTCATGTCTTCAGTTGAGGACGGGGGCAAGGGAAAGTAGTGGTAGCTGGGTTATGAAGTTTCCTAAGCTGAAGGTACAGGGTCATGGAACATAGGATCACGAACGGAAAACTCCATAAAACTAGTGAAGATCTCAAAAAGAGGAAGATAAATATAGTTCATGTCGAAGAGACCAAATGGGTAGGTATCAAGGCCCAGGATGTGAACGATTTATATTGCCATATTGAGGCAATTTTAGTAGCTTTGATGATTTCACAAAGCCTTTGGTTTTTGGGAGATGAATGGAAGTAGAGCTTTAATTTTGGATTTTGCAAAAGCTTTTGAGTTAGTAATATAATTGCTAATGTGTGTGTTCCACAGAGCGATAGCCAATTGGTTACCTTTCATAGTATGGTAATTAATACTATCATGACCCAAAGTAAACCCTAGATGACACATGGAGTATAGGACCCGAGAGGCCCTACACAAGCCACTTGACATACATGCAACACAATAGAATATACAATAAGAGGGTTTAAGTAAGTCGTCTCATATCATAAAAGATGCATAATCATAATTATGTGACAAGACCTTCTAAAACAACATAGGATTGGTGGGACGTAACCCATACACCACATAAAAAGCCTCAAGAGTAAAGAATAAAAGCAATAAATGGTCTTCATGGATTTGCCATAAGTGTATTAGGACTTACCAATCCAATAGCTATTAGCAATCCAAGCTAGACATGAGCGGGAGGAGAAGGAGTGTCGGACCCTATATTATGAGATAATAAAGGTACAAGTATACATCAGTACACGAAATATACTATGTGTGGGGAAAATGTGTAAATGTAGACATGTTATTATAGTAGGCTTAACACATGTAATGCATGACCAAGTAAGACGTTTAAAATCATAGAAAACATATTCATTATAGACATCAGACAAGGTCATGCATTAATAAAAAGGTATAATGTAAGCTTTAAGGAAAAATGATAGTTCTTTTGTGGGATATAAGCTTTAACGAATAATAAACCATGCGAGCTCTGACATGAAATTTTGTGTAACCCTCACACTAAAAAACGGGAGTCTAATTGCCAAGGTAGAACTCCATATCATTCATTTAGGGTATGTGGATCCATTAGCTAAGTTATTTAAGACAACCTATGGGGGTACGTAGTTTGGAACTAGAATTTGCTACTAGAAACTACCCTTTTGACCCTCCACCACAAAGTCCTCTTGGTGCTAAGTAAAATCCCAACGGAGTAGACAAAGTCAATCATTAAAGCATAACATTAGGAAAGACAGTAATAAAAATACCGATTCAAGTCATAAAATCGTATAAGAGTAGCTCCTTTGAAAACCATGGTTTCATAAACTTTTTCATAATAGACACTTACCTTTCTAAGAATCTAAAATCATGATTTCCTTCCAAATTGTGATAAAACGTTTTACAAACCATTGATACTTAAGTTAAAGTATCCTTAAATCATAACTTCTTTCTTCCATAAAATATGCATTAAATCCTTTATCAATTCAAGATGGTAGTTTATACTTCATAGGTGAAAATCAAAGAATAAATCATGGGTCTAGATGAAGTCAATTTCAAATCATGTATTTATGTTAAATCATGCATAATTAGATATAATAACATCAATTAAATGATAATCTAAAGGACCCATGGAGATTGACGCAAACCCTAATTGAATTGGAGATTGAAGTTCTTTTGTTACCTAATGGATGGAAGGAATCCATTTGGGATTCCCAAAAACCTTGATAATCAAAAACTAAGAAAGTAATTGAGATTGTCACCCTGAAGCTTGAAACCCTAGCTTCCACCTTGGAGCTTGAGAGCGAATTGGAGGGGATGAACCTGGAGGGAATTTGGGGATTTGAGTGTATGATAAAATGATGTATATTTGAAGGGTTAATTTAGTTAAAGTTGTACTTATAGGTTCAAAATGACATAGTTTAGAGGTTATTGATCAGGTTATGTAAAGGCGGGCATAAAGTACAATGTTTTTTTTAATGTAGTTTTTTACCAATTAGGCATTGATCCTTCAGGTAGGATCTTGCATTTTCCAGTGAAGTTTGATAGGTCCGACTTAATACAGCTTAGGGACCAACAAGGCGTTGATCCTGTTACAATTTAATGATTTTTTTGCTCATGTTTATGTATCATGTTTGGAGGAGGAACCTAATTTTAGACCTCCATCAGGTCATGTGGAAAAGGTTGTACTTGTTGGTTATTCTGATTCAGAAGCAGATACAACTCTGGCAGGCTATGATGATAATGAATTGGCAAGCCCTCTGAAGAAGGCACGGTTCCAGACAGCTCGAGATAGTAAGCCTCTGAACAAAGCAACAGGTAATCAGTCACCTGGAGCTGGAGATGGTAAAACTCACCTCTGGCTCCTAATGAGGTTTACCGTTTCCAGCTCCTGCTGACTGATTACCCATTTCTTTCTTCATAGGCTTACTATCTCCAGCAAACTGGAACCGTGCCTTCTTCAGAGGGCTTGCAAATTCATTCTTATCATCACCTGCCGCAGTTGTATCTGCTTCTGAATCAAAATAACCAATAAGTAAAACTTTTTCCACATGACCTGATTGTAACATCCGACAATTTAAAATGAATATGAAGAAGCTTGAAATTGGAAGTAGTCATTTTTGGAAAAAAATTCAGAATCTGGAAATTCGGCCAAGTGTGGAAATCAGTGAGTTGTTGGCCAACTTTGAGCAGTCATAACTCCTAGCTCAGGATGATCCAGGAGTAGTTCCAGTTAT
>JAJOOR010041750.1:0-23328 GCA_036250505.1 Solanum acaule
CATCCCATAACTTTTTAAAGTTTATCTTTAAAAATATTTTTTTAATTTTAAAAGGAAAATATCTTTTTACACCCTTCACTTCCCTGACCCCCTTACCAACCCCGCCCCTAATATAAAATAATTTTAAAGTTTGGTTTTTAAAAAATATTTTCAAATTTTTATATTTTACCGCCCAACCAGCCCCCTCCCACAAAAAAAAAGAAATTTACTTTTTAAAAAAATAAAAATCCCAGTTTGAAAGTCAAGTCCCGAGTTGGGTGTGGTTGGATTCCGATTCGATAGTTGAGGTCTAAATTTCTAATTGAAAGTCGAATCTTGGGTCTCGCATCGATTGTTGATTGTTGGGGTGAGATACTGATGTCACAACCCGAGACTACACCTTGGACGTGGCCGGCACTCGGGCACCATTGATGGACCCTAACTGAACCTTCATCCTGGCTGGCTACAAGCGGAAGACTAACTCAAGCATACAAAAACTTAAAACTGAAATAACTCCAATAAACACAAATACTCGACCTTTCAAAAAGTCTGTACAATATTCAAAATAAAAGTAAATACAGAAGCTCCTTGACTGTGTCTATCTATGAAGCCTCCACTATTCGGGACAAGACCCACAACATCCCAAATCTACTAACTATAAGATAAAGGTGAAGTCCTCCAGAATATAAGAAGGCTCACCAAAAGCTATCTGGAATATCACATGCCCTCAACGAAACGCCTGTTGATGATCCTGAATACTGGTATCTGCATCTTGAAACAATGTAGGCCAAATGGCTTAGTCCATGGAATGTACTAGCATGTAAGGGGAATTCTAAAGCATAAACATAAGCTTGAACTGATGGAAAAGAAACATACTTACCGCTTCTCAACTCACTTAGACTCAACTAAACTCAATGAACATAGTTCAACTCAACTCAGAGAAATAGAGCTCAACGCAACAATAAAATACTCAACTCAGTGAAACATAGTTCAACTCAACTCAGAGAAAGCTCAACTCAATATTAAGATACTCAACTCAGTAAAACATAGTTCAACTCAACTCAGAGAAAATAGGACTCAGCTAAATAATAAGATACTGAACTTAGTGAAACATAGTTCAACTCTGGATACTCAAGGATAAAGCAACAATAAAAGATGCATTATCTGGAAAGCTTTTAAAACAATAGATAATAATTCAGTTATATGCAAAAATACAATATTAACTCAATTGTATGAAAAAAGAATATATAACTATGTTTGGGAGATTCTCTAACCGACAACCATCACTATGAGCTATGTGATGATACATCGTCTAGCCCACGCTGCCAAAACTGTCCTATACTTTGTCGGGGTATAGAACCTACTAACTAACTGGATCCTCTAATCTATGTTAAATACCAATAAGGAATTATCTAAAAAGTATGACCCTTTCTACCCATGTTGGCTACATGGTTTGTGGGGGTTGTGAGTTGTCTGAACCCTCCTCCATATCGGTGCTCAATACTACTCACAAAATATAACTATCTCATATGTTTAAAAACATAACTCTTTCTGTGGTTTGAGATTATTACTAAAAAATCTTTCTCTTAAAAGAGATGGTACTCAAAACAGCTCAAAACTCTTTAGCAAATCGATGTTTCCTCTCATCTTAAATGTAAAAACATTTACTTTGGGGAATACTTATTTCCCATATATCATCTTAAAGAAAATGAAACTAGACTCTACTCTTCATCCAACTCAAGTGCTCAAGTCTTAAAACAAGTTTACAACGATTGTAAAAGTCTTCTCAAAATAGGGTTCATGCCGAATTATGGACGTGAACCACTCAATTCAAGGTTTTAGATAACCATACATAAAACTCAATATGGGTAACTTGACAACTCCAGAACTCAATAACTTCAATAATGCCACTCACTTCAAGAATGCTCGTCTTAGAGGGTTTAGGCAGAATTATGGGCATGAACAACTCAACTCAACTTAACTCAAGGACTTCATGATACTACTTATCTTAAGAATGCTCAACTCATAAGGTTCATGAAGGATTATAGGCATGAACAACTCAACTTAAGGAACTTCATGGGTTGCGTGTAATAGTCCCATGATTAGGAATATCACATTGAAAGGTTTAGGAACTCAATACTCAAGACATAGAACTTGAATATACTACTGCTCTCAAAGATACTCAACTTATTGAGTTCATGCGAATGTTTATGGGCATGAACGACTTGACTCAAGGGTTTACATAACAATATGGAACTCATGTATACGAATCTTCTCATTCTCATACTTACTTCTTCTAAACTTAGCTCGAATCGATAGTTGATCTCAAAGGATTCACGATTTAACTTAATGACTTTCTTGAACTTTACTCTTAACTCTTTCTTGAATTTGAATTATGAATTCAAAAGTTATGATTCTTGATATAAAGGATCTCGATGTTAATGTAGAATCATGATTACATTCTCCTCATTCTCATACTCACTTACTCAACTCTTGATACAAGTTATTAGAAGTTGTAGAAGCCTGCTCAGAAAGACTCAAAGGGACTTTCTCAAAATATTTGAAAGAACTCTCAAGACTTGACTCTTAAATCTACCTTGAATTTGAATTATGAATTCAAGGTTATAATTTATGTTATGGATGATTTCAAGGTGTTTAGAAGTAGTTTAGTCTGTTTAGAATCAATAGGGGTTGAAGGGACCCTTTTAAAGAACTCAGATGGCGACAGAGAAGGGGTGGGGGTAGGCGACCCTGGTGTACTGAGTGGCGCAGGGCACCAGCCCTCTACCTAAAGACATTCTCTGCTGGTGCAATGGTGGGGCAGCGTGCTAGCCTATTCCCAGAAAACCCCAATGAATTTTTTTGCTTGTTTTCTCACCCTAGTTCGCCTATATTCGAATGGTTTCTTCCCCACTCACTTGGATTCAAATACCCAACCTACGTATACACTAATCAACTAAAAAAAAAACCTCAAATCACTAACTTTATCTCAAGAATTCCTCAAAACCTCAATAAAACAAGATTTAGAAAGAAATTTCAAGAACACTTATCAAGAACTCATCAAGAACTTAAATTGCTCAATATTTATGAATAGACTCACAAAAGAAACTCATGATTGGCATGAGGGTGAACGACACAAACACTATGAAATCTTACATACCTCAAAGAACTAGGTTCTTGGCGGAATCTTGAATTTCTTGAATGAACGCTTGGTACTTTGAACTTTTTCTCCTTTTCTCTCTTCTTGAACTTTCTTCAAAAACCCTAAGCATAATTAGGATTTGTGAAAAATGAACCAAATTTGTTTGGACCCCTAAATATTACCATATTTCGTTTTAATCTGATTGGGTAAGGAAAAGACCAAAATACCCCTCATATTTTTGGGTAACTTTCAAAAAAAGACAGCCTGACTTCAAAAGGGCATATCTCCCTCATACGAGCTCAATAATTAGCAAACTCGATGGCGTTGGAAGGAGGACTCAAATATCTTTCATTTGATATCTTAAGGGTCTCCTAACTCATCTATTGAAAGTTATGGTCATTTGATGTTGACCCAAAACATAGAAGAACTTAGGAATGCCTTGAATGAATTCTCTTTAATTCTTTTTTGGAATTCAAGGTGTTATATCTAGTGACCTGACCTTAACACCTAAGAAATTTTAAATTCCTTGGTAAAATCATACTTAAAATGAATAATGGTTCGAGTCTTAGCTCAAAAAAATTCCAGGGTGTTACACCTGATTTGGAATATAGGTCTCGATTCAAGTATAGAAGTCAAAAACCGAATTGATAGGTCGTGTTCAAGATAGAGGTCTGGTCCTGGGTTGGATATCAGGTCAAAATTCAAATGTCAAGTCTCGGGTCAAAAGTCAGGGTCAAGTCCTGGTCAGGTCTCAAGGTCGGATTATAAATATGTCGTGGGGAGTGTGTTCTAGTTCATGTGTCGGGATCATTTCATAGTTTGATTATCGAGGTTGATTTCTGGGTCAAAAATTATTTTATACTCTCTACTAAACATAAAAAGATATTTTCTTTAAAATGTTTTTCATTCATAGACCAAACACTAAAAAATGTTTTTCGGAAAATATATTATACTCACTAAACAAACCTGAGAAAATAAGTCAAGAATTCACTTATATTTTGGGAAAATATTTTTCTCCGTACAAAATACACCATATATGTTGAATTTGACTTCTTTGTCTATTTCATAACAAATCTTTCAATTCAATTTAAAAATTGTAACACACTGAAAATTTATTATCTAAGACTTGACACATTCTTCATTTATGTATAAGATCATATCAGGTGACTCTTAAATTGTGCTTAGGTGTGAAGGTCAATTATTTAGTCTTAGAATAAATTTGGAGATGAATTAAGGTCATAAGAATCTCTTGGCACAAAGTTGAGTTGAAAGCTCCCTTACTGATTAAGTTTTGATATAAGATTATGCTTTAGTCAACTTCAAACGACCATATCTCTTATAATAGAAAAGTTATGTGGCCCCTAACCAATCAAATTAAAGATATTTGAGTCTTCTTTTCAACGTCACTAAATTTGCATCAATTAGATTTCGGAGTAAAAAGTTATGCCCAATTTACTGGACACTATCGTGCTGGCCGCGCGATCGAGGTATCTTCTGTGCGGGCGTGCACCGAGGTATTAGCCACTTCCTTCCTACGTAGTTAGCTACGTGCCTGAGGCATTTTCCATGTAGGCGCGCGGGCGTCTGGGTCTTTTAACCCCCTCCCCCAAAGACATAGTTTACCTCGCTAGTTCATAATTTTATCCTAGAAAGATAAGTTTTCAAGAAACTACCTTCCTCCAAGGTTCATCCACCATCCAAGGTAAGATTTGACCATAGAAATTTATATTTTCTTCATCTAAACACCAATTAATATCTTCTACTCAGGGAATCCATAGGTTTTCAAGAAAATCCACCTCTAAGGTTCAAGAAACAAATTCTTGCCATAATTTCATCCAAAGATCTCATCTTTCTCAAGAATTTGGAGAATATAAGGTATGTAAGGCCATTCATAGTATTGGACTAGTTCATCCTCGTGCCCTACATCTCAATTCAGTCATTAACAAGTTGAATCAAGGGTTCTACCCTCAGTTTTATAAAATTCTTTATATGAGTTATGTTCTTTTTCTAAATTCTAAATTATGATATTATGAATATATGCATTGAGATCCTTGAGTTGTTGTTCATGCTTATATTTCACATGAACCCTAGTTGATGAGATTTTTATTTAAATCCCTTGTGCATTTATATGCATGCATTGGTTTTTGGAATTTTAAAGTGAGTTCAAGAATATTTTTAAAGTACCTTGGGAGAAGAGTTTAAGGGGGACCTTGAGAAAAGCACTACTACTTTTAAGATCATAAACAATTTTCAAAAGCATTTCAGCCAGATAAATAGAAGTTCAGTTTTCCTTAAAGAAGGTATAATGTTTTAACATTGAAAAGAGAATACTATTTTCAGCAAGTATAAAGAATTTTCATAAAGATTGAGTATAGTTTAGTTACCTCTTAAGGAGGACCTTTTGAGTAATTATCTCCACCCAATGAGTATATGTAAGATGAGCATATATATATATAGGGGAGAGCTCAGACAACTCATAGCCCCCATAAACTACGTAGCCAGCGTAGATAGGATCGTACAGCAAGGCGAACGACTCCTCACCTACCTCAAGAAGGTTTTTAAGTGGATCCATCAGTTCAATTGTGTTCTTTGACATTTTAAAAAAAGGTAAGAAGACAAGTAACAATCAAGAAATCACAACAAACTCAGAGCAAACAATGGAAACATACATCAGCTCAAACACACAAACAATTCATAATTTAAGGATATTAACCATCCAAACATGCAACATATATAGTAGACATATATGAAACAAATAGTCATTCAAACATGAAGCACATCCATTAAGCCCATCACGGGCATAAACAAAATGTAACAAGAACACCAAAACAAAGCATTTATACGCATTGTCTTAGAAGAAAAAAATAAACTAAGGCTAGGTTTTAGGTGCTTTGGGTATAACCAGGTGGGGATTGAGAAGAGGAAAGGGGTTGAAGAACTTATTCCACACACACATTATTATCCTGCTATTGATGGAGAAATTGGTCTTTCAATCTGGCAATTTCCCCTAAAACTCAGCTAAAGTAGTTTGTAGAGAACTAATTTCAGCTTGAAGCACTCCATTTTTATCCCTCAAATCATGGTATTGACAAGAAATTGAGAAAAATGGCCAGTAACCTGGGGAGCTAGTTCAGGAGTAGGGTTGTTAAGAGACAGGCACAAACACTCAACAAAGGTCGCCATGTTAACCATATATTTTTTGTTCAGCGAGCGAGCCTCTCCCAATGGTACAAAAAAATGCCTGGAACACTTTGGTTAGCAAGTTCCCATATGCTGACTGATGTGGACAAGGTTGAAGATCTGTTACTCCTTTGTGCACTACCACATATAGCAATTTGTGAAAGGGCTCCATTTCCCTTTTTGCGGAGGGAGAGAAGAGTCAAATGACAATGAGGTAGGAAACTCATCAAGGTCAGAGTCAAGAATAACCAGAAAGATATGTGAGTGAACATGAGACATACCACTGTAATGGTGTTTCCGGCTAGACTCGACAACCTCATTGAGCTAGGCCTGACTAATGCTACATGTGAACAGAACCCTAGTGCTAGTCCGCTTAACAACTATGTGTTTGGAAGGTCGCTTGGGAATACCTTGGTGAAGTTGGCTAAGAAGAATATCATCAAAGGATAGAGGGGGATGGGAATATAATGGGGAAAAGGGTTTAGGCTAGAGGGATTGGTTGGAGTAATGAGCGGGGGAGCAGTGGCTTATGAAAGTGTAACACTCGAGAAATTTTTTGAACTAAGACCCGAACTATCATTCGTTGTATGTAGGATTTTACCGAGGAATTTAATATTTCTTAAGTATTAAGGTCAGGTCACTAGATATAGTACCTTTAGTTCCAAGGAGAATTAAAGAGAATTCATTCAAGTCATTCCTAGGTTCTTCTAAGTTTTGGGTCAACTTAAAATGAGCATAAACTTCAGTACAGGATGAGTTAGGTTGCCTATAAGATATCAAATGAAATGTCTTGAAATCCTCTTTCCAACGCCACCAAGTTTGCTAATTTTCAAGCTCGTATGAAGGATATATGCCCGTTTGAAGTCGGGCTGTCCAATTAAGGAAAGCTACTCGAAAATATGAGGGGTATTTTGGTCTTTTCCTTACCCAATCAGATTTAATTTTTTTAGTAAGGTTTTAGGAGTCTAAACTGATTAGAATTAGTTTCATTCATCCCCAAAAGCGTTTAGGGTTTTAGAGAGAATATTCAAGAGGATAAAAAGTTCAAAGTTTCAAGAGTTCGTTCAAAAAATTCAAGATTTCGCCAATAACTAGTTCTTGAGGTATGTAAGCTTCCATAGTGTTGGGTTTGTTCACCCACACGCCAATCATGAGTTTCTTTTGAGAATCTATCCATAAATATTGAGCCATTTAATTTCTTGATGAGTTCTTGATAAGTGTTCTTGAAGTTTCGTTATCGATTAAGTTTTGATGTAAGATTCTACATAGGTCAACTTAAAACACCATATCTCTTAGAATATAAAGAGTTACGTTACCCGTAACCTATCAAATTAAAGGTATTTTATTGTACTTCCTAACGCCACCAATTTCTGAGTAAAAAGTTATGACTATTTTAGTAACCTGATAGTTACGAATAAGCAGATGGGAAAACGTTAAAAAGAGTCGTTTTTGTCTTTTAACCTCCAATAAAAGGCTCAAAACAATTATACTTTCATCTTTTAATACAACTTTCTCTTCTCTCTCAAACCCTAGGGAAAAACCCTAAGGAAAACTCAAAGTAGAAGTCTCCATTCAAGATTCTTTCAATCTTTTTCAAGATTCTTCTTTAAGGTAATCTCCAAGAATTTCATTCTTTTCAACTTAAATTCCTCAATACAATTATGAATCAATAATGAAAATCATAATTCTTAGCCATAGAGATTTCGAGAAACTAATTCAAGAATCTCGAGAAAGGTTTTCTTGATCGTTTACCTTCGAGCTAGGGTTTCAAGGCATCTAATCAAGTTCTTCTTTATGATTCTTCAAGATTCCTCAAGATTCTTCAAGAACCTTGTTCTTTTAGGTATGTAAGGCTATCATAGTGTTGGACTAGTTCATCCTTACGCCCTACATCATCTTTCAAATCAGTAAAATATAAATCTAAGATTCTACCCCTAGATTTGAGTATTCTTGAGATAAGTTGATTTGAGTACTTGAATTCATGGTTCTTTTAAAAATTATATTCCTAATTATTGAGTTTCTATATGTTTATTGAGATGCTTGAGTTGATTTTTTCATGTCTATAATTCAGCATGAACCCTATTTTGAGTTATAAATCATTGAGAAGTTTTTCAAAGCCAACACTTGAGTTTTAAGCTAACTTTTGAGGAAGTAAGTATGAGAATGATAAGATTCCTATACACGCATTTCGTATTGTTATGTAGACCCTCGAGTCAAGTCATTCATGCCCATAATTCTTCATGAACTTCATTTGAGCATCTTTGAGAGGAGTAGTATCTTCAAGTTCTAAGTCTTGAGTATTGAGTTCCTAATCCCTTTCGATATTTTATTCCTAATCATGGGACTATTACATATTACTCATGAAGTCCATGAGTTGAGTTGTTTATGCCCATAATTATGCATGAACCCTATGAGTCGAGCATTCTTGAAATAAGTAGTATTATTGAAGTTCTTGAGTTCCGAGTTGTTGCGTTCCGAATATTGTTATTGAAAACCTTGAATTGAGTCATTCACATCCATAATTAGGCATGAAACTTATTTTAAGAATTCTTTTCACAAATTGTTTTAAAACTTGTTTTAAGAATTCTTTTCACAAATTCTTAAAATAAGTTTCATGCCTAATTATTGATTTGAGGAAGTGTAGAGCTGAGTTCATTTTATTTTAAATGATATATGGAAACTAAGTATTCTCAAGAGTAAATGTTTTTACATTTAATATGAGAGGAAACTGTGATTTCCAAAAGAGTTTTGAGCAGTTTGAGTACCATCTCTTTCAAGAGAATGATTTTTGAGTAATAATCTCAAAGCACAGAAAGAGTTATGTTTTTAAAAACATATGAGCTAGTATATTTTGGGAGTAGTATTTAGCACTGATATGGGGGAGAGTTCAGATAACTCACAGCCCCCATAAACCATTTAGCCAACGTGGGTAGAAAGGGTCATACTTTTTAGATGATCCTTAATGCTTTTTAGCATAGACTAGTGGATCCACTTAGTGATTAGATTTTATACTCGGCAAAGTATAGGATGACCCTGGCAGCGTGCAACAAGACGCTGCATCATCACATAGCTCATAGTGATGGTTGTCGGTTAGAGAAACTCACATAGAGATATTTTGTATTCTTATATACACATTTTTACTTTGAATTTTCATATACAAATAGAGCTTATCTTGTATCCTTGCGTACAAGCTTAGTTGCTTTCTACTGTTTAAAAGCTTTCCATATATAGCATATGTCTTGTTGGTTTATATATTGAGTTGAGTATCCAGAGTTGAGTACCCAGAGTCGAGTATCTTATTATTGAATTGAGCCTTATTTCACTGAGTTGAATATCTTATCATTAAGTTGAACTATGTTTCTTTGAGTCCAGTGGAAAAGAGGTATATATATATGTATCTATTCCACCAGTTCAAGCTTATGTTATGCTTTAGAATTCCCCTTACATGCTCGTACATTCCATGTACTGAGCCATTTGTCCTGCCTTGTTTCATGATGTAGATACATGTATTCTGGATCATCAACTAGTGTTTCGTTGAGGTCATGGGATGTTCCAGTCAGCTTTGGTGAGCCTTCTTATATTCTGGAGGACTTCACCTTTATCTTACAGTTAGTAGTTTTCAGATGTCATGGGACTTGTCCGGATATCCTTTTGTAATAGTAGAGGCATCATAGATAGATAAAGTTGACTAGTTTTCAGTATGTATCTTTTTTGAGTTGTTTTTACAAACTTTGAGTTTATCTATTGAGTAGTGTTCAGATTATTTTAAAGTTGAATATTTGAATTAAATTCAGTTTTCAAGCTTTTGTATGCTTGAATTAGTCTTCCGCTTATAGTCATGCAGAATGAGGGTTCGCTTGGGGGCCATCAATGGTTCTCGAGTGTCGGCCACGTCCATGGTGTAGACTCGGGTCATGATAGAAAGAGAGGAAAGTTCTATAGTGGGAGGTACGGATGAGGTTTTGTCATTAGGGTTTTGTGGGAGGGGCAGGCAGTAAGGTTTTGTGATGGAGAAGTGATGGTTAAGGTTAGGGTTTCGGTGAAGGAAAAGGGTTTTAGATGGTGGTGAACATGATGATGGGGTGAATGGTTTAGCAGAGGCAAAAGATAGTAGCGGGGATGATTGACATGCCAAAGATTATTGACGACAGGGAGGAGATTGTTGAAGATGAAGCAAGCTGATGATTGGAACACACCAAAGGAACAAGTCCAAAAAAGTTGACTGATGTGTTTACAGACTGTTAGTGAAACTAGGATTATACTACTTATATCAATTAGGATTATATTACGAGTAGGATTAGATTACGATTAGCATTATAGTACAACTAGGATTAGATTATTTATAATTTCATTATTGTAGTAGGACTCTAAGTATAGTTAACTTAGAACTCTACAATTCTCTCCCTATATAACGAGTATGTACTTAACAATTTTAATTATTAATGCAATTCTTGATTTCTCCATACTTGTGTGAGATTTCTAGATGGTATCAGAGCATAAAAGCTCTTCGAATCCTAGAGTATTGATTAAAAAAAAACTACACGTTAACTGTAATGGCCCTTTCTACCAGTACTATGTCGACCTTCTCACTTCACCAACTCATTGCCGCCTACTCCATTAAATTTAAGCCATCAAACTACCTCATATGGAGGACACAAATATCCCAGTTGATTCAGGTGATGAAACTAACATATCTCATCTATGAACCAAGTAAAAGTAGTTATTTCACTGGATACACTACTCGGAAAGTTGTAGCAGATAAGAAGGTTGCAAAAGATAGTGGCAACATTGAGGATTGGAAGGAGAAAGATGTGTTGCTAAGGAGTGGTATCTCAGGCACCTTGACTGAAGAAAACATATACCTAATTGTGGGTTGCTCAACTGCCAAGGAGATGTGAGAAAGGTTGGGAAAAACATATATTCAAGCAACAAAATATAAAAACAATTCAACTTAAACAACTACTACAAATTGTTAGGGTAGGAACCAAAACGATTGATGAATACATCAAGGAATTCATAGGCATATATGATGGTCTAGCAGATTCACAAACCTGTGAATAAAGATAGCAAAGTAATTAATTTTTCTAGATGTTTCGGACTCAAATACAAAACCTTTAGGACTGTCATATTAGGTAAGGCACCATATCCTACCCTTAATCAATTTGTTAATGCTCTAACATGTTTTGATATAAGGGAAGATGAAGCAGAGGTGCCACAACAAAACCATATCATCATATTCTCTGCCCAAAGAGGCAGGGCAAGGATAAAAAACAACATCAACTCCAGAGAAACAGATTTCAATCCTGCTGAACAGAGAACATGTTCTTAGAACAGTCAATATGGACCAGGTTCTTCGAACAAATTAAAGGTTCCCAAGTTGAAATAAGGAGAGGAATAGTATTGAGTCATTTCAAATATGTGGTAGGAATAATATTGTTATTAAGTGTTTTTACTGGTGGGACTACTAGCATCAATCTGCTGATGAACTATCACAAGCAACAACTAGACATCACATTCATACCGAAGCATTCATAAAATAAATTTTTGTTGGGTATTCGAAACAAGCTAGGAGTAACGGTTCCTATACTCTCTAGCTTGAAGGGAAGTGTTGAAGGTGAAGGAAGCTGATGACTGGAATATGTCAAAGGAACAGGTCCAACGAAGCTCACTGACGTGTTTATAGCACTGTTTTAGAGTTAGAGTCACACTAGGATTAAATTACTTATATCAATTAGGATTATATTACGAGTATGATTAGATTACAAGAAGGAATATAGCACAACTAGGATTAGATTATTTATAATTGCATTATTATTATTATAGTAGTAATAGGTATTGTAGTAATGCTCTAAGTTTAGTTAACTTAGGATTCAATGATACTCTCCCTATATAAGGTGTATGACTTAACAATTTTAATTATCAATACAATCCATGATTTCTCCATACTTACGTAAGATTTCTACACAGATTTCATTGTAGGTAAGGGTGAGGAGTTTTCTTCCCCCTAAAGCGATATCTATGTGAGCGTGGAGGCGTTGCATCCTCTTGAGGTGAAGTGGAGTTTTCATCATCGTAGTATGAGACCAAGACTGGTGAAAAGTGGTGTTTTTCAGAAGAGGCGGTAGTCAGAGCAGACAAAGATGATGAGTTGATAATGATGGTAGGGATGGATTTTTGGATGTGAGAAGATTTGGTATCTTTGTATTAGTGGGCAAGAGGTTTTGATGGAAGTGAGTTAATGGGGGGTGATGGGTAATGATTATGTTATGACACGCTGACATCAAGAATAGGTGATGTTTGAATTTTTTATATCTTTTTTTTAGTGGACCTCAGATGAATGTTATTCAGTCTCCTGTGTAAATATCATGTTTAATTGAGGGGGTTTTAGATATGAAGCAGGTTTTTGTGCTTCTTTTAATGAAATTAACATATAACTTAGTGTATTGGATTGTTAGACATAATGAGGATGAGTGCATACCTAAGGGAAAGAGAAGTTGGTCCTCAAATGTCAGTGCACGTCTATAGAATTGTTATTGAAAAATGAGGGTAATATCATCATAATTGATCCACATTATGTAGTCTTGATGTTAGTGTCTACATGTTACAATATAAATGTGAGAATGCGTGACCTATAACTGAAACCGCTCTTCAAACCTACCATCTTGAATATGCCTGCAGAGTAACTTGCTACTTTTGATACACTAAACAAAGGGCTAGATGATTCTTCTTAAACTATTCTCTTACAAGTACCGTGGTGAAGATATCCTCAACATGGTCCTTGGTTTTGTAGAAAGTCATGACGATGAGACGTTTCTTCACATTGTCCCTAAGAAAGTGATGATGAACATCAATGTGCTTTGTTATTTTATGATGAACTAGATTCTTGGCCATGTTAAATGTGTTGGTTTTATCACATGGATAGGTATGAAACGTACAATGATGCCAAAATATTGAGATTGTTGCCTGATTCAGAGAAGTTGAGCATAACCCGAGGCAACAACAATATATTCTGCTTCAGCCATAGACAAGGTGATTGAGTTATGTTTCCTAGATTCTCATAATACTAAGCATGGACCTAAGAAGTGAGCCACTTTAGATGTGCTTTTTCTACCTACCAAGTAGACTGTGTAGTCTGCATATGCAAATCCAACCATATTAAATGAATCATCGGTAGGATACCAGAGAACCAGGCTCAACTTTTGTTTGAGATATCACAAAATCCTTTGGATAGCTTCTTTGGACATGATTGGAAGCATGCACAAAGTCCAACACTAAATTCAATGTTAGCTCTTTTAGCCATTAGATGCAATATAGATTCAATCATTCCTCCATACTTTGTGTCATGTACCAGGACCACGTTTATCATTATCAAGCTTCGTTGTTGTTGCAATTGGAGTGTCATTCGTCTTTGCTTCATTCATGTTGAACTTTTTTAGTAGCTCGTTGATGTACTTCTACTGATGAATTTAAGTTCCAGATGAGGAATGTTTGATTGGAAGCCACAAGAAGAAGTTGAGCTCTCCCATCATGCTCATTTAAAATTCGTTGCTCATTAGTTGTGCAAAGTCAGCCCAATGTTTTTCATATTTTCCTCCAAAGATAATGTCATATAGATACACCTGAACTATGAGCATAAGGAGCCCTGATTTCAAAGAGACAATATATTTTTAATCTTGCCTCTTGAATACCCATCTTTGAGCAAGAAGCTTGATAGGTTATTGTAGCATGCTCTTGGGGATTGTTTTAATCCATTCAAGGCTTGTCCTATTTGTACACGTAGTAAGGATGGTCAGAACTTTCAAATCCGTGGGGTTGTTTTACAAATAAAAGAAACTTTGACCACCTAAACAAGAACTGGGTTATTGTTGAATTTTCAGAGACAAAAATTCAATACAATAAAATAGAGATTTTATCATGGATAACCTCCTTGTTCAAGGGAAAAAAAACCATGACCTACCCTCGTAGCATTTTCAACCAAAATTCCCTAACTTTAAAGAGAAACTTTAGATTACAACTCTATAATCAAAAAGACTAACTCTAGTACGTCACCTCAATAGCTCACTCTAACTGTTCAATAATTAACTATAATCGTATATTGTACTTTCGAAGAAGCCAAACTAACTTTTTGTTACAAAACCTCATAAAATTCTCTTTCATTCTTTGTATAGTTATCTCTAAACAATGATTCTAAGATTAACCAATAAACACTAAGCCTATAGAATTAAAAACCTAACTATAGTTCTTCTTACTTTGGTCGTATTCTCTTTAGCGTCGCACTACTCTCGCCACAAAATTCACTCGATTTATGAATTGCAAAAGTTGTTTTTCTCTTTGTGAAATATCCTTTTATAAGGGTGGACTAAACCCAAATTGAATACTACAAGGGAAGTAATTCTTTTCCTAAAAAAGTTTTCCTTTCCGTATAAGGAGTCCTCTTCACTATTTTACCTTAATTAGGAGAGTTTGTCTTCAACGTGTTATTTCTTCTTTCCCTTTCTTTTATCTTAGTTCTGGTACAAACTTGTGAACCTGGTTCAATTTGTCATTGTCAAAACAGTACTCAGAATATTTTCATGTCATCATTACTTTATTTTTCCTCTGAGGAATCAATTTCTCAAGTATCTATCAACATATATAGAGATTAGTTAGAGAACTCGATATCTTGACCATGGTTATTTTTTGATGCAATGTTGTAAAATATCAATTATATAGTCATTAACTAAATCAATAAAAATTATTTGCATAATGGAAATCCACTCCTATTAATTTTTACTCCTATAAAATAAAAATGCTATGTGGAACGTGAATAACATCTCATTAAACATAAAGTTGTTATGGATTCAAATATAATTAAAAATTATAAAAAGGAAAATAATAATTTTCAACGGATTAAAAGGGAAAGTAGGTGTGAAAATTGAAACGAGGGACTATATCTTTTTCAAATATGTAAGAAGTAAATTATTACTTCAATGATGATTTTAGAATGACATAAGCAACCTATTTAGTATAAATAATCAACTAATAACCATTAATGACATAATTATCTTGAATGTCTAGATCTCATTAATTCATTAATTTATATATATTCTTTCTATGATCTGACAAAAAATAGAAAAAAAAATGGTCAACTCCATGACCACTATATAAGTAGTGTGACATTAGCCCATTCATAAAAATATACATACAACAACGACAACATCAAAACAAAAAAAATCAATATTTTGAAAGGGCAACCAAAGTCTACATTGTATATGTATCCTTTATCCTTATTTCATTTCTTAAGTTTTGTGTTTGAATTTTGATGAATAATTTTGTTTGCTAAAATACAGGATTTATGAACTTTAAGTTTAAATTCCTTATTGCACTTTTTTAAGGTTTAAAATAACCGCAAATTGTAATTATATACTATTACATGGGATAATCTTAGTAGCATTGACAACTAAATTTTCACTTTTTTGGTGAGATCATTCAATTCCTTACCTTAATTGGCTACTAAATTTTCCCTTTCCCAACCCCTATTTCTTAAAACAAAAATATATTAATAAATATCATATATTATCACATTAAAAAAAGTGTCATGTGATATAACTTTGTTAATTGGACATTAAAGAAAGAATAAACAAAAAAGAAATAGAAATTCTTTATAGCAATTGTCGTTACAAGTAAACTTATTCTCAGTATTGATGTCTGATAATTTCTACCCCTTCTTAGCCCTATGTTGTTTCTCAAAAAAAGAGAAGTAGCATGACTTGTTGGTGTTTTAAAAGGTTTGAAAGGAAAATGAAGAGTTGTGACTTTTCCGAAAGGTGGTGACTTTTGTGTCACGCCCTGAGCCTACACCCTGGACATGACCGGCGCTCGTTGTTCCCCAAGAAAAGCCTTCGCCATGCTCAATACTTAGCGATAGTCTTACTCACCAACATAAGGATCTCAAACATTAAAATAATGCATAAGATCTCATTACTAAAGTAATTAACTCAAAAATTGTCTGAAATACTCAAATAGTCATTCATGTGCTACTCACGGTCTTTAAAACATCACAAATGAAATGGGAACAGACTCCTCACCTACTACTGTCTGTGAAGCCTCTAAATACTATGATAGATGTCGGGACAAGACCCACGATATCTTAACAAGATTGAAATGAAAATGTAGAACCCTTCAGAAAGCAATGAGGCTCACCAAAGCTAGTTGGAATGCAAGTGGTTTTAACGATGCACCTATTGATGACCCTGAACACCTGTATCTGCATCATGAAATGATGCAGGACAAATGGCCTCAGCGTATTGAATGTACGAGCATGCAAGAGAAAAGCTGAACATAGGGATATATAGCTGAACTGATAGAATGGACAACATACTCACCCCAACTCAACTCAACTCAACTTAGTTCAACTCAATATGACAGCAACAATAAAATATGCAAATATATATATATATATATACAAAGATTTTATAATAGTAGATAATAACTCAAATGTATATAAAAAATACAATAACAAACTCTCTACTCTTATTTAGGAGATTCTCTAATCGATAACCATCACTACGAGCTACGTGATGATACACGTCCTGCCCGCGCTGCCAGATCTGTCCTATACCTTGTCGGGGTATATAACATTCTCAACTAAGTGGATCTACTAAGATATGCTTAGAAACAATAAGGAATCATCTAAAAAGCATGACCCTTTACACACGTTGGCATACATGGTTTATGAGGATTTTGAGTTGTATGAACTCATCCCCATATCTGTGCGCAATATTACTCCCAATAATATACATAACTCATGCTCAATGTTTTAAAGCATAACTCATCCTCAAATTGATATTATTACACAAATATTCTCTTAAAAGAGATGATTCTCAAAAACTCCTCATAAACTCGTTAAGAAATCAAGGTTTCCTCTCCTTTGAAATGTAAAAGTATTACATTCTTGGGAATACTTAGTTCTCTTTTACTCATTTTGAAACATGAAACTCAACTCTTCTCATCCTCATACTTATTTACTCAAGACTTAGTTCAAATATTTAGCTAATTACGAAAGGATTCTCAAACTTGACTTAAAAGGACCTCTTGAACTTTCCTCTTAACCTTACTGTAACTTGAAATGTAAAATAATAGATGTGATTAGCATATGCATAATCTCTCAAGCACTAGTGAAGATTTTAAGAGTGAATATCAAGAAGAGAACTTTGCTACAATGCGAGGGAACACACACAGAAAGGAGGACGGAAGGGTAAGGGACCTGACCACCCTGGAGCACTGAGTGGCGCAAGGCGCCAACTCCAAAACTACTGAAGGAAGTTTGAGGCGCACTGAGTGGCGCGGTGTGCCTGGCCCCAAACTTCTGAATAGTAGTTCAGGCGCAACGCCCCACCCCTCTACCCAAATTTTTGACGAATATTTCTTGCTCAATTCATGGCCTAACTCATCTAGAATCGAAAGATCTCCTCCCAAACTAGTTTGGATTCGTAAACCAAACAAAATTCATCAAAACCCCACTCGAATTCAATTAAACAACAATCATTCACAAAGCCCAGACCTCAAGAACTCAACAAGACTCCATTGTTAAAGAATGAAGCTAAAACCTCAAGAACTTCTCAAAAATTCAAAATCAACAAACCTCAAAAATAAATTTATGGATAAAACTAACATGATTGGCGTGAGTGTGAACAAACCCCACACTATGAGAGCTTACAAACCTTGAAAGAACTAAGTTCTTGTTGAAATTCTTGGTTTCTTGGAAGAACGCTTGAAATCCTTCTCTTTTATCCTCTTGAACTTGCTCTCAAATCACTAAACGCTTTTGCAATATTGAAAAGTGCTCTAATTCTGATTAGACCCTTAACTTGGGGTTGAAAAATGTTTTACGCATAGTGGGGTAAGGAAAAGACCAAAATACCCAGTTACTAAAATTGATGGAAAGCCTTAGTTAGAGAGGCTGCACTCGAACATGCATAAATCCTTCATCTGAAATCAGAATTTAGCAAACTTGGCGGAATTGGGAAGAGGACTCAAAGACCTTCTATTAGATACCTCATTGGGGCACCTAACTCTTTCTTCGTTGCAAGTTATGGTCGTTTGAAGTTGACGAAAACCTAAAAAATTGACCAAAGTTGAAAGTGTTACGATATCCCTCCATTGAGAACATTCGTCCTTGAATGAGATCACACTAGATAGAACAGGGGTGGAATGCATTTAACAGCCCCATCTAAAGCAGACAACATGCAATTTACATATACACAACATATTAACTTTAAGAGTACATTACGAAAGGATTAGTACATTGAATTGGAATATCTTCGGAAGGAAAGAGATGTGGGTATCTCTTCTTCGTATCCTCCTTTGCCTCTTAAGTAGCTTCCTCAACAAATTGATTCCTCCATATGACCTTTATCGATACAACCTCCTTGGTTCTCAACTTGCAAGCCTGATGATTAAGAATCTGAATAAGTATCTCATCATAAGATAGGTTGTCCTTAATAACAATATTCTCAGTAGGAATAATTAGTGAAGGATCGCACATGAACTTCTTCAATAGAGAAATGTGGAATACCAGATGGAATGCTGCTAACTCTGACGGTAGCTTTAACTCATAAGTTACATTGCTAATTCTCTTTGATACCCTATAAGGACCAATAAAATAGGGACTGAATTTCCCCTTCTTGCCAAATATCATAATACAATTCATGGGTGAAACCTTAAAGTAAACCAAATCATCCACCTCAAACTCTAAGTCTCTCCTCCTCACATCACATCTGTATAAGATTTTTGATGACATTGTGTTGTTTTCTGCCTCTCCTGAATGATTTTCACCTTCTCCATGGCTTGGTAAACTACTACGTCTTGCCCTATCAACACCATCCTCGAACAAACCAATTGGTAATCTACATCTTCTCCCGTAAAGAGCCTCATAAGGATATATTTGGATAATGGAATGGTAGCTATTGTCGTATGCAAACTCTATGAGAGGCAAGTAGTCATCCCAAATACCTTTGAAATCTATGACAGATGCCCTCAACATATCTTCTAAAGTTTGAATTGTGCGCTCTACTTGACCATCAGTCTAGGGATGGAAAGCAGTACACAAATTTAATTTACCTTAAAACCCAAACATTTCTAAAAAGACTTCCAAAACTAAGCAGTGAACTGTGCACCTCTATCTGAAATGACAGATACAAGAACTCCATGAATTCGGACTATCTCTTCAATATATAATCTGGCATAATATTTTTTTGAATTGGTTGTCTTTACCGGCAAGAAAAGTGTTGATTTAGTCATCTAATATATAATCACCAAAATCGTATAATGTTGCCTGCGAGATCGCGGCAAACCATTAATGAAATCCATATTGACCATCTCCGACTTCCATTCTGGAATATCTATATTATGAGCCACACCTTCGGGACAAGTTGGCAATTTGGGCCCTTAGCAACGAACTCTGCAATGCATCTCTTCATACCACTCCACCAGTAAACTTCTCTCAAGTCATGGTACATCTTTGTGGAACTGGGATGGATCGAATTTCTAAAGCTATAAGATTCCTCCATGATCCTCTCTTGGAGTTCATTTACCTTTGTTACACACAATCTACCTTGATACCTCAACACCCCATCTCCCCCTTGTTCAAAAGTCATCACCTTCTGCTTATGAACATTGTCCTTTAATTCAAGCAAACGGGGTCTTGGTCTTCTTTTTCCTTCATCTCAAACACTAGTGATGATTCAACCTTATTCATCACCACCACTCCACCTTCATTGGAATCCAACAACCGAACTCCCAATTGTGCAAGTCTGTGCACATCTTTGGTCAATTCTTTCTTACCTTACTCAATATGAGTAGTACTTCCCATGGACAACCTACTTAAAGCATCAGCAACAACATTAGCCTTACCTGGGTGATAGAGCATACTCATGTCATAATCCTTGAGTAACTCTAACAACCTCCGCTGTCTAAGTTTAAGCTCATTCTAACTGAAAACATATTGAAGACTCTTGTGATCGGTGAACACATCTACATGAACTCCATAGAGGTAGTGACACCATATTTTCAAAGGAAAGACTAAAACTACTAATTCAAGATCATGATTTGGGTAATTCTTCTCATGAACCTCGAGTTTTCAGGAGGCATAGGTTATAACCTTACCATGTTGCATCAATACACAACAAAGCCTAACTCTAGATGCATCAAAATACACAACAAAGCCTTGTGGCCGATAGGGTCAACACTGGGGCAATAGTTAACCGGTTTTTAAATTCCTAAAACCTTTTATCATAGGCTTCATAAAATTGAAACTTTGTTATCTTCTAAGTCAATTTGATCAACAAGGATGAAATAGATGAAAAACCCTCGACAAACCTCCTATAGTAGCCAAAAAATCCCAAGAAACTCCTTATATCAGTTGGGGATGTGGGACTGGGCTAGTTCTGCGCTGCCTCAATCTTCTGTGTGTCAACTCGGATCCCTTCACCAGACACAATGTGGCCTAATAACGCCACAGACTCAAGCTAAAACTGACACTTAGAAAATTTAGCATACAACTTCTATCCTTGCTAGTTTGGAGAACTATTTTGAGATGACTAGCATGATCCTCATTCCTTGAGTATATCAATGTGTCATCAATAAATACGATAACAAACATGTCAAGATAAGGTTTGAACACTCAGTTCATAAGGTCCATGAACGCTGCAAGATCATTAGTCAAATGAAAAGACATAACAAGAAACTCATAATGACCATAACGGGTCTCGACTGTTGTCTTCGGGATGTCCCTCTCTCATATTCTCAACTAATGATACGCAGATCAAAGGTCTATCTTAGAAAAGCAGTGGCACCCTGAAGTTGATAAAAAAGATCATCAATTCTCGAAAGAGGATACTTATTCTTTATGGTAACCTTTTTCAATTGGAGGTCATCAATACACATCCTAAGAGAACCATATTTCTTTCTCACAAAGTAGACTGGAGAACCCCAAGGTGAGAAACTTGGTCGAATGAAACGTTTATCAAGAAGGTCTCTCAACTGCTCTTTTAACTCTTTGAACTCAGCTGGAGCCATTCTATATGGCGGAATAGAGATAGGTTGAGTATTAGGAAGAACATCTATGCCGAAGTCTATTTCTCTCCCAAGAGGGATTCCAGAGAGATAATCTGGAAAGACCTCGGGAAACTTACTCACACAAGGAACTGACTAAATAAGAGGTGGCTAAACACTAGAGTCATTAACTCAGACTAAGTGATAGATGTACCCCTTAGAGACTAACTATGAAATAAAATGACACTTAGACACTGCTGAAGTACTCCTCCAATCTAATATAGGCTCATTAGGAAACTAAAAATTGACTACTCGAATTCTATAATCAATTGAGGTATAACAAGCATGATGTCAGTCCATACCTAGAATGACATCAAAGTCCACCATGTCTAGCTCGACTAAGTCAGTCATGGTGTCCTTGTGATTTAATGAGATAGTACAATCACGATAAACTCTCTCTACAAGAATAGACTAACCAATAGGTGTGGAAACACTGAAGGGCTCACGGAGTCGTTTCAGAAGAATATTGAACTTCAAAAGTATATACGGAGCCACAAAAGATAATCACACATGGATCAAGTAATGCATATACATCTAAAGTAAAGACTTTGATCATACCAGTGACAACATCTGGTGAATTATCCTGTTCTTTGCGACTGGTGATAGCATAAAGATGGGGTGCTCCTCTACTTATCCCTGAAGTGGCTCCTCTTAGAGCAGCTCTATCTATAGAAGCCGCTAAAGAAGATTGGGCTTTGTTGCCCCATTAGCCTGCTTGTTTAGGGAACTCTCTCATGAAGTGACGGTATGACCACACTTGAAGCAGCCATTGTTGTCATTATGACACGCTCCTGGGTGGTTTCTAACACACTCAACATATATAGGAGTCCAATTAGCCCCTTGTTCCACACTACCCCCAGATTGAGTAGGTCTAGCTGTGGAATCCTCGGGGTTCTAGTTCCTAAAATCACCTCTGTTCTTTGGTGTAGGTGCACTAGCTGATGATGGGGCAGGTGCAGTTGGTCATTGTTGAAAAGATGTCTGGTTCACATTTTTGGTCTTCTACTGCCCAGACTCATGACAGGTTGTCTTAGCCCTCTTACTGTGTTACTCTTCCCTATCTTTCAACTTATCTTCCTCAACTTGCTGCACATGGATCATAAATCTAGCTATGTCCATGGCTCCTATTAACATAGATGCCTTACCCTCATTACTTGAGAATCGAGACAACTTTCACACAAACAAACTCATCATGCTCCTCATATCTGCCACCATCTACGGAGCATACCGGGATAATTGAGTTAACTTGAGACTGTACTCATGCACACTCATGGGCTATTGTTTCAAGTTCAGAAATTCCCTCACATTTGCTTCCCTTAGCTCGTGAAGAAAAAAGCGCCCAAAGAAGGCACGTTCAAAGATAGCCCAACTAACGAGTGGTGCCCCTTCAACTCTACTCTTCTTCTATTGGTTGTACAAAATCCTAGACACATCCTTGAGTTCGTATGCAACTAACTCCACACACTCAGTAATTTCACGTTTGAGGACACTTCATCCAATACTAACTGCCAACGATCGTTAGTGCGTAATATAGCCCAACTAAGTGAGTTGGGGTCAAATCCCACATAGAGTGGTACATATTTGATAATCAATAGAAACACATAAATATGTTCAAGTCAATCATAGGTAAAAACATTTACGAATAAAAGCATGGTTCAAGTTTGGGGTGACACAAGTGTCAAATAACAGGGGGATTTTGATTTCGATTATCAGCTACAATAGCAAATAATAGGAAAATAACAAATATAGAGATGGGTTCTTGGGATGTGTGAAATGACCCAAAAAGTTCTTAAAAATGTGCTTCGGAAGTTACCGGAAACTTGTTTAGCTATATATAAAAAAATCCGTTTCGTTTTTCAAAAATCCGACTTCATATTCTTGTTTAGGGGATCAAATTGAGTGGGAAATGGGTCTAACCCAAATTTTAGAGCAAC
>JAJOOR010041751.1:0-18035 GCA_036250505.1 Solanum acaule
AAATGTTTTCTTGGTAAAGAAAGTTTTTAATTCCTTATGGTTTTAGTGTCTATGCGATGAATGAATGCTAAGAGGCTTGTATTAGACCTCTTCGAGGTCGAGTACGCCGGTTACGACTAGGGGGTGCTCCCGGGTCGTGACAGTACCAAAACTCTACTAACGACAAGTCTAAGAACAAGGGGTACAACCCCGAAACTAAACAAAACACCTTAAACAAATAGTCTAAGTCTAAAAAGGGTGGACTTAAACAAGAAATATCCATGGCAGCCTAAAAGAACTAGCTCATCCTTGAATTCGATGACGCTCAATAGTCACCTAGCTGAGGTCTATCAATAGCCGCCTGAAGATGCCTTGTACTCAACAAAGAAAGAGCAAGTGCAGTATCAGTACATAACCACAGTGTACTGGTAGGATCACGCGGCTATCCTATTAAGTGTAACATATATTAGTCAATACAACAAAATAATCACATGCACATATCGAACATATACAATATCATCAACATATACGAACAATGGACAACTTCACGATTCTCACATATCACAGTTATATCAATTTAGAGCAACATACCATCTTCCAATATCAATCATCATTAGATATGAACAAACTCATCACAAGTAGATACACAACAAAATTCAATGGAAACCCAATTCAATTGTCTTCTCATTGAACCCATACCCATACATTTAGCATACCGAAACATGGTACCCGATCCAAGTTAGTGTGCTGAAACGTGGTAGCCGATCCCATGTTTATGTTGGAACATGGAAATCGATCCCATGCTTATGCCGGAACGTGCAAACTGATCCATTCAACAAACCACAATTACAATCATAATGTATATTCTTACAATCATACAACAAGAGGTGACTCATGGCATACAATTATTCAATGTTCCTCATTTACGATTAGGATGATCAGTAATGCAATATTCGCATACATGCATGTATCATAATGAAGCAAGAACAAACATACATCACATAATCATAGAATCACAACCATCACCTACCTCGAATCCAAGCTTGAATCCCCTAAGGAAATTGAATCTTCCCTTTTCGGATTCTTCCCGCTTGTTCTTGGTCTAAAAATATATAATTAACGTAAGGATCAACAATCAAAGGTCTAATTATCCGGATTATAACAAACCCAATAACCCTAGACCAACCCAAGATCCTAATACCTAATTTAGGGTTGTTTACACCATAGAATCTATAACAAAACCCTCCCCCATCAATATTTATCCATTCTATTACGTTCTACGGATCAAAAAATAGATTTGAGGAGTGAAAAGCTTACCTTTAGCTTCAAGAATGGTAAAAAATGAGTAGGAGTCGCCTGGGGTTCGTTCTTTAGATCTAAAATTTGAATAGTGCATAATAAGGTCATTTAGGGGTTTATTAACGACCTTAAGTCGCGTCGAGCCCGCCACAACTGCCTTTATCTCACTGTATCGGCCTCGCCAGAGCGGCGAATTCCAGCGCCAAAGCGGCTGGAACGAAACAGAGAGCTATTTTGAGAAATCCAAAATCCCCATTTCACAACACACCTCTAACCAACGACGCTCAGAAAATACCTTTAGCGCTAAGATCGATTCCGAGAGTTCTACTCACCCGAATTCAATTTTGTAAAGTCGTAGGGGATCCTTAACATCTTAACTCTCTGCTCGTGTAATTATAATTCATTATTAGTCCTCTCATTTGTTATAGATTTCCCTACACCCTAATGACTCCGATTTCATCCAAATCTGGACTAGGTTGGGAAATTCCAAGTTACTAGGAAAAAGTTTTTCTGTCCCCAATTCTTTCCCCATTGACTTTTCCATAACGACGGAAATCAAGTCGTTATAGTAAATTTCCTTTATTATTGAATATTTTTAACTTCTTCTTGTTGTTTCATATTACAAGAGGGATATATATAGAGGTTATAAAACTTGGGCACAAAGTAACTTGGCCACAAAGTTTACTTGGACACAACGTATTTTACTTGGACACAAAGTACATTGTGTGGACATCCATTTCACAACACTCCTCCTTGGATGTCCATGTAAAAGAAAAAGTATAGTAATACGCTGTATTTGCTGCCTCATTAAAAACCTTTAATAGAAAAACCCAGTGGGATAAAACCTGGTTAAGGGAAAAAGAGTGCAACACATATTTACTCCCCCTGATGAAAAGATTACTTAAAGGTTGAAGTTGGCAATGCCTTGGTGAATACGAACAACTGAACATTTGTTTCATCCTTATTTTAAAGATCATGAGCAAGAAGAAGAACTTTGATGAAATATATTTTGTTCAGTCTCCTTTGATGTGTCCTCATCTTAGTTGAGCACATGCAACCCTATGTCATATAATGTTGTTGAAATATCTCTTTTCAAAGGAAGGTCACTTATTTTCTGGATATGTTTATAAATTTCAACCAAATATATTTTTGAAAATCACTCAATTTGTGATCTTGTTGGAGTAGACAAATTACTCGATTGAATTATTAATAGCAACAACCAAGCACTGACAGACATTTTCACTTGTATAACAATTAATTGACTGTGTTGTGGAATGACAATATTCCTATATGAAAACATATAACTTTCTTGAAATCAAACTTCATAATTTCCTGCAATTTCATAATTAATAAATTTTGACACAGTTAGTTAGAATAAATAAATTAATGTCAATATTCGGTTCACTCTAATATTTCCACCAATAGAGTGATGTTATATTTTGTATGCACATTAATGAAATTAGTATACCATGAATAATAATAGCAGGAAATATAAGTGCACCAATTGCACTATGACATGGTACTTTCTAACCATTTTAATGAGATCAAAATTGATCTTTATATAATGCGATCTTACAACCATTGGGGTACTATTCAATGGAATCGCTTTATAACTTTTTAAATCTTTCAGGAATATTCATATAACATTTAGTGTCTAGCTAGACATGATAATCATTCATCCCACGTATTCAAGTTTTTCATATATTGTCAAACTGATAGAAACCTCATTGCATCCACCTTAGGAGAATACATCTCCATATAATAATGTTAGGACTTTTGCGAAAAATCTTTATTTTCTAATGCACAAGCTGTACTTTATATTTTACGATTTTACTTATCGCACAATAATTCATTTGTACCCCATCGACATTATATTTTGGTATATGGACAATAAGTCCAAAACATCACTTTTACAAGTGAAATAAAATATACTTGAATTGTATTTTCTTTGGCCAACTATTTATCTGTCAACTTTCGACAGATTTAATATCAATATCCTCGTCACCATTTATAATTTTGTGTGCTAAATTATATTAAAGATATCGTCGACGGTTTATTTGATTTCGATTCTAATATGACATAACTTGCCAAGCTCTCTTTATTTTTCATCATTTTCAGGTACCTGAACCTTTACCAAGGTTTTATGAAGTGTTATGTCATGGTGCTCTTTCTAAAGCACTTGTCTCCTTATTATGACCATCTTAGTCATTTGCTCCTCTTCTTCAAGAAATTTTAATCTTTCGAATCGATTTATCTATCACGCTTCATGCATGTCATAAATTATGTCATTCAAGGACTTTGGACTTTTCACTGGAGCATTTATAACTGGATTATAACATAGGGTCATCAAATGCGTCTGGCAATTTACTTAAATTATCACTTCAATAAGGATCATACCAATGATAATTCATTATATATAACTTGTTTTTCAGTTGCTTACCTCTCCCTAATGTTAGAGAATCTAACATTCACCCAACCTTATTTGGGGACTTATCTTTGTGCATTCTGTAATGGTGGAGCGTTAATATACCGCACATTTAAATTTCTAGATGAGAATTATTTGGTTTTTGACCCTCAACCAATTGTGATAGGGGAACTTTGTTGGCTTTATACGTACAAGTGTTGTTATACTTTAAATAACACATCCCATACCAAGTTTCTTTTGGGAGTTTTGTTCTCATAACCAATGGTTTAGCTATAATTGGAGGCATACAATTTCTGCTTAAATCACTTGGATATATACCAACATTATCAATATAGTTTTATCATTTGAAATGTGCTCTTGATTTATCAATTCGAGCAAACAACCTTTGCAAAAATCAAATGGCAAGTTGTTAATAAAGCATATGTGACCTTGACATAGATGCATCCATATAATAGTAAATGATCCACATGGCCGGTGAACGGGCCCATATTCACCTTTTTATACATTTCAAAATTTCAGGAGATACAATCTCAACCTTAGCTGGTACAACGAAAATTTTATCATCAAAAGAAACAACACAAGAGAAGTCTTGAAGAATTTATTAGTTCTTCAATATATATATAACCACATAAATTATCATTTATTTTCGTATCATATTTGAACTGGGATGGTCGTCAACTGGTCATGCCAACTGATATTTATTTCAATAAACTTCTAGTTTATTTTGCATGTGATTCCATCATCATGCACATATTTAGTTACCACAAACAATATGAAAAATAGGTAATCTTTCACATAAGTATTTATAATCCACTTTGATTGTAGTAATATGAAGATCTTAAATCTTTCCATATTTTATAGTCTCAATATTATTATTTTTCTTTGATTATTTCTTTAAAACTTAAAAAAGACTTCCTACAATTTCAATATCATGAGCAATTTTATTTCTTTGAGTAGTAGCATTGTAGCTCACCGAAGCTCACAATTAATATTGATACTACCACATACTTCATAACATCGTTTTTGTGGTAAACATCTCTTCAAGGAGAAATTTATATCATTATTGTCATGGTCAAAATCATTACAAGAAAAACTTGTTTCTTGATTTACTTTTGTCATTAGTATCTCCTCCCTTTTTATTTAATATCTGACAAAATATTTTTGGCATACAGAGATACATAATCAATGACAATTTTTTTTTGTGGCAAAAAATTATTTCCTTCTTTTGCTCTTTCGATAGTTCATAATAAAACATACCATAATATTTGTAATGTACTAAAAGTACTTGACCAATGATCTTTTGTAACAAAATAATTTTTTGTTTATTTCTCTCTAACCTCCCTTAGAGGTTAGTGTTGGTATTTATTAAATTATACATGAGTATGTCCTTGTTTATAATTTTCATCATCTCTTGACACATTCACTTTCAAGAATGGTCGACTACTTATCACAAGCCACATTTTCTTCAAGGAATTGACTATAATCATATACACATGCTTCATTATTATTATTATTATTTTCATTAGAAGTTCATTGTCAAACTTTGAAATTTATCATATCCATATGGCATACACATACCTCGACATCACTTTCAAAAGTCAAGCGTATCACCACTTTTTCATCATTTTCTTTGATGGGGGATTTATAAACATATCAAATTATTAGGTCTCATAACAAACATATTTCTAATGACCTTTCATAATATTTTGATGACAATAATTACCTTCACTCTTTAAAAGACCATTTTGAGAACTCATAATGTTCTTTCTTTTATAATTATCACAGTGATGACTATTATAATTTTGTTCCTTCATGTCCATATTCATATGTTTAATCATAAAATTATCTTGTCATCTTTCAGACTTCTAATATATTGCTATCACATTTACTTCAAAGAATGAAGCATATTCAATTGGACAAGCTTCACATTTTTTTATCAAAAGCATATCGATTTGCTCAGTCATCATTATAGCATCAATATATTGCATTGGAACTTTAACCCAATGTATTATCCATATAAATGCGTGTTAGGCCAAAATATGATGGGACTTGAACCCAAAATCTTATCATCATAGTGCATCGAGATTTTAATCGATGTCTTACCTTTTTGGTGCGATGAAATTTGAATCCACCGTCTTACCTCAATACATTATATTATATGTACTCCAAAATAAAATTCATTCTTGAGCCTTTAACATATTTTCACTTTGCTATTAATAGCACAAATAAATTTAGTCATAAAAACACTTCAAAAGATCATATATAAATTATTACCTTTTAGAGTTGGTCCTCGCAAGTAGCTATGAGTATCATTATTCAACTTGAAAGTTTTTATGAATAATTCACTTATTGGAACACTGACAAATTCATTCCAACATTTAACTTCACTAATTGCCAATTAAAAAAAATTCTTTCTTAAATTGCAATTCAAAGATAAAACAACTAGAGGTAAATACTAATCATCACAATAAATTATATGATATCTCAAATTAAATTCAACTTATGAGGATAATTGTTTGGTTCATCATATATATTTGTTCTTATTTTATGATTCAATATATATCCAACCTCATTTGGAATTGTAAAGATTATTACTTAAAAATTGACATAATAATTCATAATAACAGAATCCTTCTAACTTTTCAAGATTAGAAATCATTCAAATGCATATTTCTAATGGAAAGAAAACTCACTATGCTAATCCTTTCTGAAACATAGTGACAAATGAAATGAAATCTTTCTAAGGTGTTGAACTATTTTTGAATTAGTGAATTGATACCTTCATGTTAGCAATGAAGTTTTAAAAATGTGTAGATGAATATTTTATAATGACAATACATATATATTCCCATATTTGCACTTAACATGTCAATAATCTCACTTTATCTTTTGTATATTAATTAAAGTAAGAACCAAAGATCAAACAATAAAATATTTTTTTTATTATTACTATTATTAATTTTGTTTAGTTGAGCCAAAATAAAGTATAAAGAGGGAATATACCTTTAAAGAGAGTGAAAGTAAATCACAAATTTGAAAGTGAATACTTCATAGCTATTGCTGACTAAAAAGCTTATTTCGGTTAATTATATATATTCAAACTCACCAAAATCAAAGTTCATATCATACAAAGATTTATTTACACTAAGATATAACAATTACACCGACAGTAATGCAAACATAAACATCTTTTGCATAGTACTAGTAAGTTCCAAACAACTTTTTAAGAACTCTTGTTATCAAATAAATGTTAGATTCAAAAAAGAGATACGGAAAGGTAATATTGTGACATAAAATTTGCTCATAATTTAATGATTGGTAAAATACATACCCGATACTTACCATGGTGAAAGATCTCTCCAATTTTGCTACTTATCTCATGTATATTTTGAGATAGGTCAGAGACTCATGCTGATAATGTGTTATAAAATGAAGATAATAAATTGAAATTAAGAAGAGTAGAGATAGAGAGACAAAGTAATAGTAGAAGTAACTTTCCTTTATTATTGAATGTTTTTTACTTCTTCTTGTTGTTTCATATTATAAGAGGGGATATATAGAGGTTATAAAACTTGGGCACAAAGTAACTTGGCCACAAAGTTTACTTGGACACAAAGTATTTTACTTGAACACAAAGTATATTGTGTGGACATCCATTTTACAACAGATTAGAATTTTAATAAACTCCAAAAAAATAGATGAAGCCTTCAAAAATTCTTTTCATTGGAATCTGGAAATTAAGCTCATTAATGACTTTAATAAAATTCTAATAAGAGAAGAGGATTATTGGAAAATAAAATATAGAGTCCAATGGTTAAATTATGGAGATGCAAATACTAAATTCTTCCACACCACCCTACTAACAAAAGACGAAGAAACAGAATCTTAGGACTAAACGACTCGGTTGGGTACTGGACTTTTGAGCCTAACTCCATCCTCAATATCATTACCCAAAACTTTCAAAACATCTACGCAACCAACCTAAATTAAAGTAATTTACATAACCTTGCCGTATGTGGAAATGCACTCAATCTAGAGGACAATGATAACATAGGTAGGCCACTAGATAAAAAAGAAATAAAAAAATGTTATCTTCTCCTTCAAACCTCTAAAATCTCTGGATCCTGATGGTCTTCATCCAATGTTTTTCCAAAAGTATTGGAACGACACAGAGGCAGTAATAAACACTTACATGAAGGCTTTTAGCTCTAGCTCTATACCTACTGAAATAAATAAACATTTATCTGCTTAATTTCAAAAATAAAGAACCCCGAACAGATCAACCATTATAGACCCATTAGCCTTTGTAACACGGTTTACTAAACCATTACAAAAATTATTGTAAATAGAATCAAGCCTTAATTAGACAACATCATTAGTTCCCAACAATGAAGCTTCATCCCGGGTAGATGAGCCGTGGATAGCACCATTATTGTTCAAGAAGCAATTGATTCCTTTCAAAAAGCGAAAGGTAAATTTAGTAAAATACGAGAAAGCTTTCAATAGATTAGAATGGTCGTTTATCAAGTAATTCCTTACAATTCTTAATTTTCCAAGAAAATATAATCGATCTCATCATGTCTTGTATATCGACCTCATCTATCTCTATATTTGTTAATGGAAGACCTACAATTTACTTCTTCCCTACTAGAGGCGTTACGCAAGGAGACCCGTTATCACCTTACGTATTCATTATATGCATGTTGTCTCTATATAGGCTTATAAACTATGCCATCGAAAAACACATTTGGCAGCCAGTTAAAATCGGTAGAATAGGTACCCCTATCTCTCATCTTCTATTCACAAATGACATTATCCTCTTAGCCAAAGCGGACACCAAAAATGCTACTACATTTATCCACATTTTTAATACACTTTCGAATCTGGACAAAAAATAAATTTTAACAAATTATGTATTATCTTCTCTGTAAATTTTAGCCAAGAAGAAAGAAACATCCTATCTTCTACTCTAAACTTCAGTCATAGAGATAAAGTAGGTAAATACCTTGGACTCCCTATCACTAATCATCATCCTAAGAGTTCCGACTACCAATACATCATAGACCACATGAATAATAAGCTTCGTGGTTGGAAATCCCGTCTTCTAACACTAGCAGGAAGAATTACTCTACCAAAATCAGTGTTAGCAACCATCCCTACCTATGCAATGCAATCTTCTAAACCAATCAACACACAAACATATCGATCGAATACAAAGAAACTTCCTTTGGGGATCCACACCGGATAAAAGAAAATTCCATCAGGCAAACTGGGAACTAGTAACATCCCCTATAAAGTATGGAGGAGTGGGCATACAAAAAACAAGAGAAATTTTTTTGCCCTCTTAGCAAGCTTAAATTGGAAATTTCTAAAAAATAAAAATTACCTATGGGCTAAAGATCTCAACAAGAAATACCCGAATAGAAGTCTAATGCACAACATGAAATTTTATTCCTATGATTCCTACATTTGGAAAAGTCCTGTAAGAATCTCTCTGCTATTTTATAAAGGCATATCTTGGAATGTTGGGAATGAAAATAAAATTCGAAGCTGGGAAGTCAATTGGATAGAGCTAGATGCTCGCTTCATCAGATCCAAGGTCCAGTAAAGTGAAGCGAACAAATCTGATGCTAAACGATTTCCTAAAAGATAACATTTGGAACTTTTTTTTGTCTATCCTTTGTCATCCCTAGCAAAGTTAAAAATTCTATAGAAAACACCTACATCCATACTCATTCACTTAAAACATACACTTTCTTTTGGAACATAAGTAACGACAGACTCTTTAACTCTAAAAGCACCAATGTCGCTCCCCAGTTTTCCTCAAAATGGATTTTGTGCACGACCTAACTACTATTTAAGGTCAATTTTAAAAGGAGAGTCGTCACTTAATGAATTAAGGCGCGTTAGTGCACCTTTCTAACCTAACTAACTTAACTATATGTCAATGAATCAAAGATCGGGTAAGGGTTAAAGTTACCTCAAGGGGAAGGTGTTAAGCATCCCTAGAGGTCCATGATGAGTCCCAGATTTTGACTCATTTAGGGGTTTATTTTGATAGTTTATAGTCCTCAAATGCCTAAGTTATGCTCCAAGATGATGTTAAAATGTTGATTTGTAGCAAGGAAAGTAGAAGGAGCAGGGCAAGGATACTATCGGGCGAAAATGAGCTAAAAAGATGGAAAAAAAACTGAAGATAGCAAAATGCTGAGAATCGCCAAAGCCACTCAGCGACTCGCCAAGTGGCACTTCAGCTCGCCTAAAGTTCCAAATTGCCAGCCCTGGGGAGAAGCCAACTTGGCAATGGATTTGGACATTTGGTGGAACGCTGACTGGATCGGCGACACATTCTGGATCGCCTAAAGTCACAAAACCTTGAGGACTAAAAGACAAGGAAGATCGGCGATGAGATGGAGCGATTAGCGCATCGCCGATTTGGCCGACAATGCTAGACTTCCATCGCCTAATGGTCCTTGCAGCTGAAATTTGGGAAACTATAATTGAATTTTAAAAGAGTTCAAAGGGGACCTGGTTTTTATTATTGAAGTGCAGTTTTAGTTTTCTTCCATTTTGGAGTATTTTTCTACATTGAAGAACAACTTAGAAGGGTTTATCAAGTAGATTCGAAGAGGGTCTTTGTTTTTTAGCACTTTGGATCATTTTAAAGACTTAGATTACAATACCTAGATCATGAAGAATGCTTTTGGTATTGATTTCTATCTTTTTATGATTCTTGGCTAAAACCCAATTCTTGGGTTGTGATCATGTAATTATTTTCTTAATTAGATTATGGGTATTGTTGTTTAATGATTTTAATGTTGTTTTAATGTGGATTTGATCGATATTTGAGTATTAATTTATGAATTGTAGTTGCAAATACAATTTTAGCTTAGTGTTTAGGGCTTGCTCGAGAGAGAGGTTCAATAACCAAGGTTATCGATTGATGATTGTAGTATGTGGTTTGTTATGGGTTTAGCTCAAGAGAGTGAATCTTAACTCATTCCTACGTATCTAGCTTGACAGAGTAGATAAATTAAGGTTTTGGGTTGTTTTGTAGTGTTAAGCTTGTCAAGGTTCAAGAGAACTCGCCTGAACCATAATAGTTGTTCGAAAGAAAACTATTGCACCTATAGTCTAGCCTACCCATAATGATTCAACACTTAATAAACTTCAATTACCCATATAGTGAAATTAGCTTATAATCGATCACATCCCGAGAATCTCGTCCTACTTGTCTAATCCTCTGTTATAATGATTATTGTAGTTGTTAATTGACACCTAACCTCCCCTCCATCTGACATTCGTTGTCAAACCTTTGACTTATTTTGTTTGATTTCAACAATGTCTACTTCTAAACCGATAAGAATCACATCTTTACTTCCTAATTTAATTCGATACTGTACCGCTCCCTATGGATTCGACCCCAACCTTTTGTTGGGTTACATACTAGATTACGATCGCCTACACCTAGTATTGGATGACGTGTAGTTGAGCGTTTATCAAAAATGGCACCGCTGTCGGGGAGTGGTCTTATTGAATTCTTTTTTTGAAGTTTGTTTGTGATTTTCATTGTGTTATAGTTGAACACTTTTACTGTTTGTTGTTGTTTGTTGCCTTGGAACATGTGACGAAATGAGCGTAAACGGTAGCAATGCCAGCCAGCTGGGCCTAAATGATGATATAGGAAATCTGAATGATGTGAATGAGGCCAACGTGAATGACATACACTTGGGTGGTGTTGGAGCAATTAGGCTACCACCGGTCGTGGGGAATGCAGTGTTCCATGTAACGAGCACAATGCTGCAACTCTTGCAAATTAAGGGGCTATTTTGTGGTTTAGCGCATGAGGACCCCCCACAACCACATTAGAAACTTTGTGGACATTTGTGGCCCTTTTTCATTCAAGAATGTATCCCAAGAGTTGGTTAGACTCAGGTTGTTCCCATTCTCATTGATGGGAGAGGCTACCAAATGGTTAGCCGATCTCCCAAGGGACTCAATCACGACTTGGGATGAATTGACTGAAGCATTCTACACAAGGTTCTTTCCTCCTTCGAGGATGATGTCTTTGAGAGATAATATCCAAGGTTTCAGACGCTTCGATATGAGCCAATCCACGAGACTTGGCTTCGATTCCAGAAATTACTAGTTCAATGCCCAACTCATGGACTACAAAACAACGTCTTGCTACAGTACTTCTACCGGAGTCTATATTAGGTGAACAAGAGAGTAGCTAATCAACTTGTCCAAGGTGGTATTATGCACCAACCGTTTGAGATTGCTTCTGTGTTGCTTGATAACATGATCAAGATCAAATGAGCTTGGTATGCACGAGAGGGTCAGGTATCTCCCTTGACATTTAGGATGACGAAAGAACAAATTGAAAAGGATCAAGATAGGGATCAAAACATGGCTAAAATGATTACCCACTTGGATCTCTTGTCGAAGAATGTCATGGGTAGTGGTACTAGAGTGATGAATGTTGTTGGTGTTAGCGGGGTGACCCACCCCCGAGGATGCACATTTTGATGCTTTGTACAATGAGAAAGTGAGCTTCCTTATAAATCAAGGTGGAGGTTTCCGTCCGAGCTATCCAAGGCTGGGTGGGAACCAAGGTTTGAATAGAGATCGTGATGAAGGTTGGAGAGACCGTGAAAGGGAATGGCGTGAGTGCAATGCAAGTTGGAAGGATAGAGATGGGGACAATGAGAGATATGTACCTCCCCATGAGCGTCAAAAGCCCAAAGATCAAAAAGTTGACCCAGAGAATTTTCACACCGAAAATATGCTCTCACGCATTCTCAACAAAGTGGAAGGGTTAGACTGAGTGTTGAAAGAGATGAAGGATGATGTCTCAACTCTCAACCAGATGGTGACTTCTTACTCAGTCTCCATTAAACAGCTGGAGACACAAATGGGTCAAATCTCGACTCATTTGAATCCAAGGCAAAAATGAGGGTTGCCTAGTGACACAATGGCCAATCCCAAAAATGAAGTTTGAATTGGTATCTACATCGTGCCACGACGTTAAATAAAATTCTTCTTGAGAGGCAATCCAAGTTTTGATGTTTTTAAATTTTGCTTTTGAATAATGAGTGTCAACTTTGCAGGTTGGAAAGTTGAAAGTGTTGAAGAAGGAGTAATAGGAGATCTAAAAGTCCAATCGGCGACACGCCGAATAGGTCGGCATACCCAATTTGGACCACCGTTTGAACCACCCATCTTGATAGGGGATTCTGTAAAACTCAGTGGGCCAAAAGCTTAGTCGGCGACTCACTGAACAGGTCAGTGAGCCCGACTTGGACCACCGCTCGAACCCCTAAATTGCTGGGAATTTCTGTAAAACTCAGCGAGTTGAATTACCACTCGGCGCATCGCTAAGTGGGTTGGTGGACAAGACTTACTTCGCCGACTGGCGTGCGAACTGAAGAGCTTTTAAGAGGCCAACCATTTTAAATTCAAATTCTTTTCATTTTCTTACTTTTCAACTTCCGCACTCTCATAACCGATATTAGATTTTTTGCATTCTAGTTTTACTTGGGACCTTTTCTCGGGGTGAAGTTTGGGGAATTCATTGCTTCCTAGCTCTTCAACTTTCGACATAAAAGGAAAAGCTAGACCAAAAGTTGCTGGTAGAAAGTTGTCTCGTATGACCACGAACTTTCATTGCTTCCTAGACCAAAAGTTGTTGGTAGAGACCAAAAGTTCCTCGTATGACTAGTTTTACAGGCAAGGAGAGCGGAGCTATGCTCCAAATCGATGAATGATCTATGTAGGATCCCAACTCTTCCTCCTCCTCCTCCTCCAGTTGCAGCCCCAGCACAGACAGTGGTCCCGACATCACCAGTTCAGGGTCCTCCTCTTTGGTCTCTCAACAGACTAAAGGCCGATTGATTAAGGACAATATTGGAAGAAAAGAAGTTAACTACCGACGACGTGGTGGACAGATATCCGGAAGTGTAGAGCACTCTGATGTTCCATAAGTTTGAGGTTCTTAAAAAACCCCGGGCCCTTACATTCCTACTTGGGTCTAGGAGTTTTATGCAGCATATAGAGAGCTGGACCCTAAAAGAAAGAAGAAGGCCAACATGTTCAAGTCGGTGGATGAGGTGACGGTCTGAATTCGGAAGGTGAAGTGCAGCAGCACTGATATAAATGTTGTACTTGGATGTTCTCGAGATTTCATGCATAGTTACCCAGACTTGATCCAGAAGAAGACTTTGAAGGATTTAAAGGGTTAGCTAGCACCCCTCATCTCTAATGCTACCCCGAGATGGATTGAGGTAGGTGCCCCTATTGAAAAGAAAGATCTGAACATAGTTGCTCGACATTGGTATAGATTCATCAGTAGCACCATTATGCCATCCCAGAACGAGTCCATCTCCACCACCCGAAGGTAGCTTGTCTGGGTTCCATTATATGTAGGCAGATGTTGAATTTGGGGTTACTGATCGAGCAAGAGATGTCCATGAGGGCCAAACAGAGCCATACCTCACTCCCATTTCTGGTGTTGATTACTGAGCTATGCAGATGAGTCTATATTCCTAGAGTGGAGATGGCGGATGTAGAGGTAACCCACACCTCTTCTATTGACATCCAACGTATTGAGGCCGAGTACATGCGAGATAAGGCTGAAAGGAGTAGGGCATCACCGGTGGATACATCCCCGGAGGTCGACGCTAATATGTTGCCGACATAGGCAATCATGCCTCCTCAGGCCAGTGTGCCCTCAAGTACATCTGGACCTTTTATTTGTGAGTCCCCTAGTACTTCTGATGCACCCCCTCCCACTAGTATTGCTGTTGTTGCTCCCTTCAGACCCCCTATCACCCAGGCTATACTTTATAAGATGGGCCATCTAGCTCATTCTATTGATGTTCGTGCCTCCCGGGTTGAGGCTGTTATGTCTGGGCTAATAGAGCGGGCGATTACTACTGCCTTGGCCCCGATTAGGGCTGAGATGAAGGAGCACCGAGAGTTGATTGAGGGCCACAAATTGGCCTTGGATTCCCTTACTATTAGAGTTGAAGCCTGTGAGCAGATTCAGTGTTCTACTGATGTTTTGATGGCCTTGAAGGACGATATTATTGAGTTGAGGAAGGATGTGGACCAGCTGAAGTCCACGAATATGTCGATGTTGTTTGGGATTGTGGAAATTCCTGATATGCCAGGTGCTGAGATTCCATCCAGTTCTGAGGTTCCTCCGGCTCCTACGAACAAAGATGATAGTAGGGCTACTGATGCAGTTGTCGAGTCCGAGGCTGAGACAGATGAGGAAAATCTTGGTATCAGAGAGAAGGTTGTGTACAATGATTTGGCAGACTTAGAGGGTGCCATGGTGGAGACAGTTGTGCAGGCCTCGTTGAGGGACATGTGTATGGTGGGATCCAGTGGAGCCAAGGTTGTTGACATGCCGGGCACTGATGCCCAGATAGAGGGAGTTGATGACATGCAAACTTCACCCCAGGCCTAGCCTGGCAGGATGACTCTTTGCCTCCCAATCTGTTATATTACACTATTTTTTTTATTATCTCTTTGCATTTGAGGACAACTGCTATTTTTGTTGGCGGGGTGAGGTATTCCCATACCCACATCTTTTGTGCTATTTTTTTTTTGTGAATATTGTGTTTTTGGGTTTTGTAAATGTTGGATCTGATTTTTGGTTTATATATCTATATCTTGGTTTCTAATCCATATTGGTCCTTTTTTTTGAATTGCAAATGGTTTGAACCAATTTTAAAAAAAAATTGCCACCTCTTGTTGTGTGAATGTGGTTGTTCCCTTGCAATTTTGAGTGCCGATTTTGGCCAATACTGATGACTTGAATAGTGCTCCTTTTTGAATGACATGTGTGTGCAAATCCGATGAGGCAAAATGAGTTTCATAAGTCATATGTGAACTCATAGCATCTTATTATGACTATGCGATTTGTTGAATAAAATTCTTGTGATGACCATTGCACGTTTGTGAAAATGGTTAAGTCTTGCTTTAATAACTGTGTTGGATGCCATGTGTGGTGAGATTGACTTGTAATGCATGCTTGTTTATACCTAGAACTTGCCCCGTTGGTCCGATTGACTAATGTGAGTGAATGATAGAGATGATCTTAGGCAATTTTTGGAGAGTGAGCCAATGTTGTCATTATACCTCTCTGTGACCACCTTGTGAGAGTGTGAACCTAACTTGGCACCATTTGAGCCTATCCTTTTCTTTGGAAGAACCTTGAGCACAAGTGACCCCTTTTCTTTCCCACCTATAATCTTCCTGAGGCGTTGGTTGTTATAAATAACCAAATTAGGCCAAAAGCCTAAGTTGGGGGTGTGGTGAAAAAAGAGGAAAATCAAGAAGTTTTGAGAAAATTCCCCCTTTTGAAAGATCTTGTTGGAAAAGATGGAACCCCTCCATATAAAAAAAAAAAGAGAGAAGAAGAAAGAAAGATGAAAATGATTGAAAACGAAAAATGTTGTGGAAAATAAAGTGTGTGAAGTGAGCAAAGGAAATGGGGTATCCAATAAGTTGTGCTTAAAAGAATGGGGTGTGATTTTTGAAAATTAAAAAGTGTTGTAAGAAGGTGAAAGAATGGGATGCAAGCCATGCTTCATGAAGGTAGTAGTCACTAAACCTAAATGATCATACCAATACCCTCAACCCCGTTACAAACCTTAAAAGACCTTTGTGATTTTGAATGAGCTTACTATCTTGTTGATTGGAAAATACGGGCAAGCCTATGGTGAAGGATCATGCATGTGTTGGTTTTTGAGAGAATGAAAGTTGGTTTTGATTTTGAATTCTTAAAGTTGATGAGCTTTGTGTGAGCATGAAATCATTTTTTGGTGTGAGGGCATTCGAATGTTGTTGTTGAGCTTGAACTTGCATTTTAAGCAAGCATTGTGAACTTGGGTTCATTTGATGATGTTTAGTCACAATTTGAAACTTAGACTGCACAATTGAACATTGCATGTGTAGTATGAACCTCTTGTGTGCATGTGTGTTGAGTCTTGAGTAGCATTGTTTGTAGAATCCTTGTTAAACTGATTGATCTTGAGTTTTACTTGATGACAAGAAAAAGTTTAAGTTGGGGTGTTAATGAGTCCTAGATTTTGACTCATTTAGGGCTTTGTTTTATAGTCCTCAAATACCTAATTTATGCTCCGAACTGATATTAAAATGTTGATTTGTAGCAAGGAAGGCAAAATGAGCAAGGCAAGGACACTACCGGGTGAAAATCAACAAAAAAGATGAAAAAAACTAAAGATAGCAAAATGCTGAGAATCACCAAAGCCACTCGGCGACTCGCCGAGTGGCACTTCAGCTCGCCTAAAGTTTCAGACTGCCAGCCCTGGGGAGAAGCCAACTTGGCGATGGATTTGGACATTCAGCGTACCTTCGACTGGATCGGCGACACAGTCTGGATCGCCTAAAGTCACAGAAGCCAAGGAAGACCGGCGATGAGATGGAGTGATTGGCGCGTTGCCTCCCTGGTCGGCGATGCTCCACTTACCTCGCCTAATGGTCCTTGCAGCTAAAATTTGGGAAACTATAAATTTAATTTTAAAAGAGTTCAAAGGGGACCCGGTTTTTATTATTGAAGTCAAGTTTTAGTTTTCTTCCATTTTTGAGTATTTTTCTCCATTGAAGAACAACTTGGAAGGGTTTCTCAAGTAGGTTCGAAGTGAGTCTTTGACTTTTAGCACTTTTGATCATTTTAAAGACTTGTATTACAATACCTAGATCACGGAGAATGTTTTTGGTATTGATTTCTATCTTTTATGATGCTTGGCTAAAACCCCAATTCTTGGGATGCATGTGAATATGTGATTATTTGCTTAATTAGCTTATTGGTTTTATTGTTTAATGATTTAAATGTTGTTTTAATGTGGGTTTGATCAATAGTTGAGTAGTAATTTATGAATTGTAGTTGCAAATACAATTTAAGCTTAGTGTTTAGGGCTTGCTCGAGAGAGAGGTTCTAAGACCAAGGTTATCGATTGATGATTGTAGTGTGTGGGTTATTATGGGTTTAGCTCGAGAGAGTGAATCTTAACTCATTCCTACCTATCTAGCTCGAGAGAGTAGATAAATTAAGGTTTTGGGCTATTTTGTAGTGTTAAACTTGTCAAGGTTCGAGAGAACTCGTCTGAACCGTAATAGTTGTTCGAGAGAAAACTATTGCACCTATAGTCTTGCCTACCCACAGTGATTCAACACTTTATTGATAAACTTCAATTACACATATAGTGAAATTAGCTTATAATCAATCACATCCCGAGAATCCCGACCTATTTGTCTAATCCCATGTTTTAGTGATTATTGTAGTTGTTAATTGACACTT
>JAJOOR010041752.1:0-19585 GCA_036250505.1 Solanum acaule
CGTTTTCCCCCCCCCCCCCCCCCCCCCATCCCCATTTTGTTAGTTCTTTTTAAGAAAAAGTTATTTTATAAAACTATTTAAATTTTTTTACTTCACCTCACACCCCTTCAAATATTATTTTTTATTTTTAAAAAATAATAATTCTACCCACTCCACCTAACCCTCTGCTTCCAAATATTTTTCTCATTTTTTGTTAGACATATATATATCGAAAATATTTTTTACTTGTCGTCGCAAGAATTTTTTTTTAAAAAATTCTTATTTATGTTATATTCGGTAGACACAAGAAAAATGTAAAGAAAAAAAATTAGGAGTGGAGGTTTAAATAGGGTAATTTTTTTTGTTGGGGAGGTGGGAGGGGGGAGAGGGGAGGGGTGTCACGACCTGAGCCTACACCCTGGACGTGACCAGCACTCAAGAACCATTGATGGTCCCCAAGCAAACCCTCATCCTAGCTGACTACAAGCTGAAGACTAACTCAAGCATACATAAACATCAAATTGAAAGAAACGTTTAAAAATAGTTTACTGAATCTCAAAACATCGCTGAATATACTGAGTATGAAACATAAGTTTTAAATACTACTCCCAATAATATATGCATGCTCATATGTTTAAAAAACATAAATCTTCCTCTGGTTTGAGATAATTGCTCAAACTACCCTCTTAAAAGAGGTAACTACTCTTGAAATAGCTTTTGAACTCATAACTCATTTAGAAATCTTAGTTTCTCTTTTATCAATGTAAAAATTGATGCATCTCAGAAAACATAGTCCCCTTATACTCATACTTGAAACCTCTTTCTCAAAAACATTTCAAAATTATATTATAATAGGATCATTGATGACTCACGAAGTCATACTGCATAAACATTTATGGTATATCTAGATACCATACTGCTTAAACATTGATGGCATACTCAATTGTCATACTAATCGTGTTTTAGAAACTCTTCTCAAAACTCATCTTTACTTCCTCAAAACTCAGTTTAAAATCAAGTATTGGCTTTAAAAAGCTTCTCAAAATTTATAACTCCATTCATAGGGTTCATGCTGAATTATGGACATGAACGACTCAAATCAGGGATCTTAATAGCAATGTGGAAACTCAGTACTCAGAACTCAAGAACACAAGAACTCAAGGACACTACCCATCTCAAGAATACTCAATTCATAGGGTTCATGTTGAAATATAGACATGAACAGATTAACTCAAGAATCTTAATGCATAACATATAGTAATTCAATAATTAGGATTATAATTTCAAAAAGAATCAAGAACTCAAAATCAACTTATCTCAAGAATACTCAAATCTAGGAATAGAATCTTAAATTTCTCTTTTACTGATTTGAAAGTAGTTGTAGGGTGTGAGGATGAACTAGTCCAATATTATGATAGCCTTACATACCTGAAAGAATAAGGTTCTTGAAGAATCTTGAAGAAGAACTTGATTAGATGCCTTGAAACCCTAGCTTGAAGGTAAACAATCAAGAAAATCTTTCTTAAGATTCTTGAATTGGTTTCTTGAACCTCTATAGCCAAGAATTATGATTTTTATTAGTGATTCATAATTGTATGGAGGAATTTGAGTTGTAAAGAATGAGTTCTTGGAGAAGAACTTATCTTGAAGAAGAATCTTGAAAGGGATTGAAAGAATCTTGAAAAAGATTGAAAGAATCTTGAATGAAGTCTTCAACTTTGATTTTTCCTTAGGGTTTTGTCTTAGGGTTTGAGAGAGAAGAGAATGATGAATTAGGTGATGAAAATCTGATTGTTTTGGGTCTTTAATTAGTCAATAAATTCGTTTAGGGTTTTCTTAGAGGTAAAAAGACAAAAATGACCCTTTTTAATGTTTTTCGATCGGCTAATTCGTCACAGCACTGTATCAGGTTGCTAAAATGGTCATAACTTTTTACTCAAACCTCGGATGTTTGTGAAATTGGTAGCGTTTGAAAGAAGATTCAAATACCTTTAATTTGATGGGTTTTGTGCCACATAACTCTTTATATTCTAAGAGATATGGTCATTTGAAGTTGACCCAAGTACAATCTTACCTCAAAACTTAATCGGTAAGGAAACTTTCAACTCAACTTTGTGCTAGGAGTTTTTAGTGACCTTAATTGATATCCAAAATCATTGCCACACTAAAGAATTTAATTTACACATATGGAAAATTTAAGAATCACCCAATATGACCCTACAAGTATATAAAGAATGATTTGAGTCTTAACTTTGAAATTTATGGGGTGTTACAAGGGGGAAGTATGAATATTTTAAAAATATTTTATAGAAGAAATTAAAAAAAACAAGGATGGGGGAGTACATTACACACACCACTGAGGTGTGTTTCTCAAACTAATAAGTGATAGTCTAGGTATGAAATTCACACTCTCAATAGTTTAGGTGTCAAACCAGAGGCAGACCCACATGTATAGACGGGGTGCACGTGCACCTATTAACATATATATATATATATATATATATATATATATATTGGGAAATTGATAGAGACGAGAATATAATAAAAAGTGCACCCTTAAATAACATAGAACTGCCCTTGGTTTGCTGGTAGAAGTAAAGAAACTCCTCCCGGTGGACCTAGCTTCGATCTTGGTTAACAACTCATTTTTTAAACTCTTTTTATTACAAAGTTTAAGGGTTTATTTATAACATCAAAATTGCTAAATAGGGGGATACGAACTCATGACCATCCAATAGTTAATAATGACTAATCGAATACGACATTATCCTTTAATTGACCACAAAGTTAAGGATATATTTATAACATCAACATTGCTAAATAGGGGGATATGAAATCATGAATGTCACGAACGAGCCTACACCCTGGACGTGACCAGCACTCGAGAACCATTTTTGGTCACCAAGCGAACCCTCGTCCTGGCTGACTACAAGCGAAAGACTAACTCAAGCATACAAAAGCTTAAAACAGAATAATATTCATCGAAACTCAAAATATAATCATATATTCAACTAGCCAAAACTAGGCAACTCAAGTCTTTAAAACATTTAAAAAGGTAAATGAAACAGACTTCTCAAACTCTACTGCCAATCTATGAAGCCTCTAAATGACAAAGATGGAAGTCGGGACAAGACTCACAACATACTAACAAAACTGAAAGTAAATGGAATCCTTCGAAAGCAAGGAGGCTCACCATAGCAAACTTGAACTGTAAGTGTATCAATGAAGCTTCTGTTGATGACCTTGAATACATATATTTGCATCATAAAAGATGCAGGCCAAATGGTATCAGTACATGGAATGTACGAGCATGTAGGGGGAATTCTAATGCATAAACATAAGCTTGAACTGATGGAAAAGAAACATACTTACCTCTTCTCAACTTAACTCAACTCAAAGAAACATAGTTCAACTTAACTCAGAGAAAAATAGGGCTCAACTCAATGATAAGATATTCAACTCAGTGAAATAAGACACAACTCACTAATAAGATATTCAACTCAGTGAAATAAGGCTCAACTCAATAATGAGATACTCGACTCTGTGAAATAAGGCTTAACTCAATAATGAGATACTCGACTCTGTGAAACATAGTTCAACTCAACTCAGAGAAATAAGGCTCAACTATACTCAACTTTGGATACTCAACTCTGGAAACTCAACTCTGGATACTCAACTCAATATAAAGCAAGAATAAAAGATGCAATATATGGAAATATTTTAAGATAACAGATAGCAACTCAATGTATTGAAGAATACAATAATAACTTAGTTTGTATATATAAAAATACAATATAAGTGTGTGGGAGATTTTTTAACCGACAATTATCACTATGAGCTATGTGATGATACAATGTCTAGCCCACGCTGCCAGAACGGTCCTATACTTTGCCAAGGTATAGAGCCTACTACTAAGTGTATCCACTAGTCTATGCTAAAAAATATTAAGGATTCATCTAAAAAGTATGACCCTTTCTACCCACGTTGGCTACATGGTTTAGAGGACTTTGAATTATCTGAACTCGTCCCCAAAATCGGTGGTCAATAGTACTCCTTAAATGTAACCAACTATACGTTTAAAAACATAACTCTTTCTGTGGTTTGACATTATTATTCAAAATCTTTCTCTTAAAAGAGATGGTACTCAAAAACACTTTTGGAAATCAGTGTTTCCTCTCATCTTACATGTTAAAACATTTACTCTTGGGAATACTTAGTTCCAATATATCATTTTAAAGAAAATAAACTCAACTCTATTCTTCCTCAAACTTAACTGCTCAAGTCTTAAAACAAGTTTAGAAAAATTTGTAAAAGACTTCTCAAAATAGGGTTCATGCCGAATTATGGGCGTGAACGACTCAATTCAAGGTTTTCAATAACCATACATAGAACTCAATACTTGGACTCAACAACTCAGAACTCAAGAATTTCAATGATACTACTCATTTCAAGAATGCTCAATTCAGAGGGTTCATGCAGAATTATGAGCATGAACAACTCAACTCAAGGACTTCATGATACTACTCATCTCAAGAATGTTCAACTCATAGGGTTCATGCAGAATTATGGGCATGAACAACTCAACTCAAGGACTTCATGGGTAACATTTAATAGTCCCATGGTTAGGAATATAATCTCAAAAGGGATTAGGAACTCAATACTCAAGACTTAGAACTTGAAGATACTACTCCTCTCAAAGATGCTCAATTTATGAAGTTTATGCGGAATTTATGAGCATGAACGACTCAACTCGAGGGTCTAAATAACAATATAGAACTCATGTATACGACTCTTCTCATTCTCATACTTACTTCCTCAAAACTTAGCTCAAATCGATACATGATCTCAAAGGATTCACAATTGAACTCACAGACTTTCTTGAACTCTACTCTTAACTCTCTCTTGAATTCGAATTATAAATTCAAGAGTTATGGTTAATGATATGAAGGATCTCATGATGATAATGTAGACTCATGAATACATTCTCCTCATTCTCATACTCACTTGCTCTAGTCTTGAAACAAGTTATTAGAAGTTGTAGAAGACTCCTCAAAAAGACTCAACGGGACTTTCTCAAAATATTCTAAAGAACTCTCAAGACTTGACTCTTAACTCTATATTGAATTTGAATTAGGAATTCAAGGTTATGATTCATATTATGAGTGATTTCTAGGTGTTTAGAAGTAGTTTAGAGTAGTTAGAATCATATAGGAGTGAAGGTACACTTTAAAAGAACCCAAACGGAGCAAATGACTAAAAACTGGACGGGGCAGGCGACCATGGTGTACTGAGTGGCGCGGAGCGCCAAACCCTAAAATACTGAAGGGTATTTTGGGCGCACTTGCTGGAGTAGGGCGCCAAGCCCCAACCCAAAAAACCCGACAAATTTTGTTCTTTTATGTTTGGCCCAAATTTCGCCTAGATTTGAATGGTTTCTTCCCAACTCACTTAGATTCGTTTACCCAACTTCATTACGTGAAAATCCACTTGAAAATAACCCTCAAACTCCTAACATTCATCTCAAGAACTCATCAAACCTCATTAATCAAATAACAAAACTCAAACTCCAAGAAACTCATCAAGAACTCATCAAGAATTTAATATTCCCAAACTTATGGATGAAATTTGTAAAAGAAACTCATATTGGCGTGTGGGTGAATGAACGCAACACTATGAAAACTTACCTACCTCTTAGGGATCAAACCCTTGGTGAAAATCCGCAACGAAACTCAAGAATCTCGACGAACGTTTTGAACCTTCCCTCTTTTCTCTCCTTTTCTCATCTTGACTCTCATTTAAAACCCTAAGCATATTGGGGATGAAACTGAATCTATTCAGTTTATACCCCTAAATTATTACTAAAATCTATTTAAGCTGAAGGGGTAAAGAAAAGACTAAAATACCTCTCATAATTTCTAGTGACTTTCCTTAACTGGACAAGCTGACTTCAAAAGGGCATATCTCACTCATCCAAACTCGAAACTTAGCAAACTTGGTGGTGTTGGTAAGATAATCCAAAGACCTTTCATTTGATATCTTATGGGACACCTAACTCATCATGTACTGAAAATTATGGTCTTTTTGGAGTTGACCCAAAACTTAAAAGAACTTGCGAATGACTTGAATGAATTCTCTATAGTTCTTTTTGGAATTCAAGATGCTACATCTAGTGACCTTAACACTCAAGAAATTTTAAATTCCTCAGTAAAATCCTACTCACAATGAAGGATGGTTAAAGTCTTAGTTCAAAAAATTTCTAGGGTGTTACAATATCTCTCCCTTGGGATCATTCGTCCTCAAATGACGGTTGGACTAGGTATAGAACGGGGTTACTCTTATCATCTCTGCCATACCAACTAGAATTCCCCGCATTACTATTTGGAACCAACTAAGGGATCTCATTTAGCTTTTTGTCATAGTAAAACCTCATCCTCCTCTTCCTTCTCATTTATATCCTTAGACGGAATTATCACGATAAGATTATTAACCTTCTATTTCTAACATCACTCCATTACTAAAAGGACCTCTGAAAAAATATCTCTCATACTCTTTTGAACTCATTACTTTCTTATTCTCAAACACTTGACTTGATTTCTTATCTTATCATCTCCCCCTTGGGTCTAAAGCTGACAGTTGAAAGCAATATTCCTAATCCATCATGTCTAAACTGGTCTACATCCTCTTTTACTCTAACACTCGGGAGAAGTTTATCTCATGACTACCGAACTCTCCATAAGCAGGTATCAAGACCTCTTTCTAAGGTGTTTCTCTTAACCTCTTCTGATTACATACCATATCGGTACACCTCTTAATGATCGTGTTACTCTTGTGACTTAGCCACACTTCACTGCCCTTATCTAAAGGTTAGGGTCTCTCACTTGTGCCACTCATATTTCTTGCAGCTAACATCTCAATTTTTCACCTGCTCTATGTTAGGTCTTCTAGATCAAATCTCAAGACTAACATTATCACCCTCATGTTGCCATTCTTTTGATCACGACACTCATCTCAAATTCAAGCTTAATGTTTATTACTAAACTCGAATATCAATATCATTGCTCACCCACTATGCTAACTCACCACTACTATGCACAAATTTTAGAAACACTCGTCTACTAGAACCTTATGACAAGTAGTCAATCCTTACCTCTCAGTCTCGATACTCACAAATTACCATCACATTCCACTTCACAACTTAAGTACTACTTACTTACTTACTGCACATTATCTCTTAAATAGTTCTATCATCCTCTGAATACCATGGGGTTCTCCTTTCAAAATTCATAAGCCTACCATTGGTCTATCACTTCATGAGTACTCTACTATCTAATTTCACACCTATATTTAGTCTCCTCTAAAACGATGACACATCAACATCAACTCTATTTTGGTTAACAATAGACTATAGCTTATCTTGACTAGTAACTATTCCTCTTCCTTTTATCATGAACTCTCTACAACCTTATTATTCCTTATTACACTAATAAAGGAACTCATCACTTATAACTGACTGGTCTCATGATTGCAATAACATATTTTGCTCCATCACTATCTCATTTACTTAAATTACTGAACCTCTGCATACTTTCCTCCAACTTTGGGCACTTTCACTACTAATGCTCATGATCTCATAACTCATTCTACCTTTTCGGGAGAAAATACTACTCAAGATCTAATCATACTTCCTCATAAGGATCTCATCTTAAACAAGGCTTAGAGAAAAAAGTACATCTCACTTTTAGCTTCAACACACGATTCATATAAACATTAGTGCATTCCTCTGAAACTCAACACTTAACTCACTCACGGGCTTCTCTCAATCCCCTCCACAGTCTCATTACTTCCTTAAAACTCTTGTTAACAACAACTCATCGATAAAGGACTAACTTTTCTTTTCTACTACCTTTAGTATGAAGGGTAGTCGAATGAATCTGAGAAACGTACGAGTATGAATAAATCTCTATGACATAGCTCTATTGCACGATTTAGAGTATGAAAGAAGGGAAACTTTTCTTAAATGAAGGTAGTCCCTCATTAATATAAGTGGGGTCCTCACAACCATAAAAATGATCCTACTGACACGACTTCATAGACACCCTTGGACACTTGAACTCTGTGCTGTGATACCAAGTTTGTCACGACTCGAGCCTACACCCTGGACATGGCCGGCACTAGAGAACCATTGTTGGTCCCCAACCGAACCTTATCCTGGCTTACTACAAGCGAAAGACTAAATCAAGCATACAAAATCTTAAAACAAAATAAAATTCATTGAAACTCAAATAATTAACTCAAAATATAATCGTATATTCAACTAGCCAAAACTAGGCAACTCAAGTCTTTACAACATTTAACAAGATAAATGAAACAGACTTCTGAAACTCTACTGTCTATCTATGAAGCCTCTAAATGAAAAAGATGGAAGTCGGGACAAGACCCACGACATCCTAACAAAACTGAAAGTAAATGGAATCCTCTGGAAGCAAGGAGGCTCACCATAGCTAACTAGAACTGTAGTGGTATTAATGAAGTTTCTGTTGATGACCCTGAATACATGTTTCTGCATCATAAAAGATGCAGACCAAATGCCGTAAGTGCATGGAATGTACGAGCATGTAAGGGGAATTCTAAAGCATAAATATAAGCTTGAACTGATGGAAAAGAAACATACTTACCTCTTCTCAACTCACTCAACCCAACTCAAAGAAATGTAGTTCAACTTAATTTAGAGAAAAATAGCGCTCAACTCAATGATAAGATATTCAACTCAGTGAAATAAGGCTCAACTCAATAATAAGATATTCAACTCAGTGAAATAAGGCTCAACTCAATAATGAGATACTTGACTCTCCTTATTGGAAAAAGCTTCAAAAACTCTCTCTAGAAAAATATGAATAAACCCTAATGCCGTCAACCATAGTTTTTTTGATTGTCACCATGGCCAATGGACAACCTCCTCTGGGGGTTGGCTCAATTGTAGTCTCATATGTTGACTCTCTCAGGCAACAAAAAGCACATGTGAAACCAGTACCAATGAAGCCAATATTGTATCTACATGAAGAACCATAGGTAATATGGGAACCGAAGGAAGTGAATCAGATGATCGTCAATGAAAATTTAGAATATGCAGTAATTAGGAAGTTCTCATATGGCTGGCCAGATATACAAGATCTAGGAAAACTTATTCCCAAGCAATGCGAATTAAAGGGAGAATGCAACATCAGACTGCTAAACAATAACATGTTTTGATAAGGGAAACACTATTAGAGGACTAAGTTCACCTGTTATCAAAACCAGTTTTTTACATCACATAGAAAAATTGGTCCTTTCCTATGAGAACTTTAAAATGGGACCCAATGTTCAACCCGGAGGAGTAGACATCAACAACGATTGCGTGGATATCGTTCCCATCACTTCCTCCAATTTTTTGAAAAGGAAGCAGCTTTTTCCCTAGCAGCAGCAATAGGGAAGCCATTATAGGTGGACATGGCAACAAGGAATCAGACAAGGCTGAGTTGTGCTAGAGTGAAGTTAGAGGTGGACCTTCTAAAGGAATTTCCTAAACGTATTAAAATTGGAGTGATGAAGCAAAATGAAGAGGTAGTGGAGAAGTGGATTAAAATAAAATATGATTATGTTCTGAAGTATTGTCAAAATTGTATGATCCAGGGCCACAATGTTGAACAGTACTATGTGGAGCAGCCAGAGTTGTATCTAAGGAGAAAAAGGTTAGTGAGGAGGATACGGAGAAGGAATGGAAAGATACAAGGAGGTAGGTAGAAGGAAAAAATGGTGATAGGCCAATTGAAAAGAAAGAAGAGGAATTTGTGGAACAAAAATATAAAAAATGGGGTGGGGGAAGAAATAAACAACTGAAAAAATGTGGAATAAGGTAGGTATAATTACTGTAAATCAGTTCAATATGCTGGAGCAGGAGATGAAAGAAAAAGAGGAGGATGAAAAACAACAAAAAGAGAATATGAAGGCATTAGAGGATGACAAAGATGAAACGCCTGAGATCCAAGAGAGTTACAACAGGGAGGGGAGAAAAAAGACATAAGCTAGATCAAAGGGCACAAATGAAATTGACGTCAGCAACAGTTCAAAAGGGGATAATACAACATTATTTGAGGATAGAGTCAGTGGTCACAAGGAGAGAACAAATAAAGACAATAAAGAGGATACAACAGGCAATAACATCAAAGAGCAGAGGATGGTAGAACCAAACAGTGAAAAAATTCTACACAACAAGTTGGATGCAATTATTGACCTAGATTGGGACAATAGTATAGAAAAAGAACTAAATGTGGAAAGAATATGACCAGATTTAATAGAGGAGGATGAAGAGACAATGAAACACATACATGACACAGAGGAAGATGAGGATATGGAATATAATATTTAGAAAATTAGTAAAGCAGGTGATTTATCACCAAGACATACTAATAGCTTGAAACATGGGGCAAGGAAACGCAGACAAATGATAAACGTTACAGGTACAAACAAGGAGCAGCAAGGAGAGAGTAACTCATAGTGATCAATTATAGAAAAAATACTCTTTTGGAACATCATATCAATTAATACTTAGAAATCTTTCGAGAGATTAATGGATCTGAATAAAAGATTTCACTACTCATTCATAGCATTGATGGAGCCTTTTTAGAGTCCATCAGAGCTAGATCAATACAAAAGGAAGCTAGGATTTGCAAATGTCGGGGTGAATTGTTCAGGAAAAATCTAGTTTTTTTGGAGAGAGGAGTGGGAAGGTGATATAATACTAGATACGGTGCAGCAAGTAACATTGAAGTTCAGCATGAATAATCAAGAATTTCTCATATCGGCAGTATATGCTAGATGCAATGCATTGGACCGATTAGAATTATGGGAAGAATTGGGGACTTTGGGGGATATGGATCAATGCCCTTGGATTATTGGGGGTGATTTTAATGTCATATAAATGAAGAGGAAAAGTTGGGACGCCTACAATTCACGTAGACTAAGGCGATGGATTTTACCCCTTCATTAGTAACAATGCACTTACAGAGGTACGTTTTTCAGGAAGCAAGTATAGATGGTGGAATGGGCGAATTGAGGAGGAATGCATATTCAAAAGAATGGACAGAATTTTGGTAAATCAACAATTCATAGACTTATTCCCATCACCAGAAGTCCAACATCTTATCAGACAAGGGTCTGATCATGCTACATTGCATATGATTTCTAACACAAAAGAAGAACCATCAATTCGTCCTTTCAGGTTCTTGAATTTTTGGAGTAAACATCAACAATTCAAGAAGATAGTGGCAGATAACTGGAGGGTGGATTTTATTGGAACTCCTTTTATAGAGTTTCAAGCAAAAATGAAGAACGTGAAGAAGGTGTTGATATTGTAGAGTAAAGAGGTTTTTGGCAACATATTTCAACAAATTGCAACTATAGAAGACATCATAAAAGTGAAGGAAGAACAACTGGAGATACAGCCATCGGAAAGTAATAGGGAAAAATTGAGTAAGGTAGAAGCAGAATTGAAGAAGTTCCTTAGCATGGAAGAAGAATTTTGGAGGCAAAAAGCAGGAATGAAATGGTTTTCAGAAAGAGACAGAAACACAAAGTTCTTTCATTCTTATGTGAAGGAAAGAAGAAAGAAGCTCCATATTGCAGAAATAGAAACACATCAGGGAGTCATATTGCAGTCGAATAATCAGATTGGACAAGCGACAGTGGAATCTTTTACAGATCAGTTTTGGGAGGACAATGGTGACACAGAGTTCACAATGCTTGAACACATTCCAAGAATCATTTCATAGGAAGAGAATGAAGCAATGGTCAGCCTGCCTGATAAAGAAGAAGTGAAGACAGTGGTATTTAATTTAAATGGAAGTAGTGTGTGGTCCTGACGAGTTCACAAGCCATTTCTTCCAAAGTTGGTGGGAGATAGTAGGAGATGATATTACCAAGATGGTGAGAGCTTTCTTTTGTGGTCAAGAGACGACAAAATATATTACCCATACGAACTTGGTACTTTTACCAAAAAGAGAGGTGTTAAGGAAATTTTCTAATTTAAGACCCATAAGTCTAAGATCTTTTATGAATAAGATATTTTCAAGGGTGATACATTAGAGACTGGCACAGGTTCTTCCCAAAATTATATCCCTGACTCAGTCAGGATTCGTGAAAGGAAGGAGTATTACGAAGAACATACTACTGGCTCAAGAAAGAATCAACGACATGAACATGAGAAGCAAAAATGTTAATGTGGTGGTGAAATTGGATATGGCCAAGGCAGATGATAGAATGTCTTGGATATTCCTAACTAAACCGTTAAGGAAGTTTGGCTTCGCGGAAGAAATGATTGATATGATATGGCAGATTGTATCAAATAACTGGTATTCAGTTTTAATAAATGGTAGGGCACATGGTGTTTTTCACTCTTCAAGGTGTTTGAAACAAGGAGATCCTTTATCCCCAACACTTATCATCATAGCAGCAGAGGTACTAGCGAGAGGGCATAACAACTTGCACAATGAGGCTGATTTTAAGGGTTTTGGGCTTCCAAAGTGGAGTCCACACAGATAAATCACCTTTCATATGAGGATGACACCATTTTATTCTGTTTAGGAGATAGAAGATCAGTGATTAAGATGTTGAAAATACTAAGTGATTATGAAGATGTGTGTGGACAGAAGATTAACAATTCAAAGAGTTTTTTCTATCTTCATGATAAGACACCTTTGATTGTTGCTATCATAATGAGGAGATTAACTGGAATTAGAAAAGGTAATTTCCTTTTCACATATTTAGGCTGTCCGGTTTATTATGGTAGGAAAACTGCTAGTTATTTTGAGGACCTGGTCAGGAAATAATCGAGAAGAATCTTGTCTTGGCATAACAAATTCCTATCGTTTGGAAGAAAATAGGTGCTTGTGAATAATGTTCTCCAGTCAATGTCAGTTTATATGTTGTCGACACTGAACCCACCTAAGAAAGTGATAGAGCAAATACATCAAATATTTGCAAAGTTCTTTTGGGGAAATGTAGGAGGTATTAAAGGAAAACATTGGGTGGCATGGAGGGATCTGTGTTTTCCAAAGGAAGAAGGGGGAATTGGATTTAGATCATTACATGACATTAATAATGCCTTGTTTACTAAACTTTGGTGGAACTTTAGAGTTTCCACAAATTCTTTATAGGCGACATACATGTGGGACAAATATTGCAAGAAACTGCACCCAGTATTGGTAAAAAGCTCAGGAGCATCACCTGTGTGGAGGAAAATAATCAACATCAGAGAAGAAGTGGAACATGATATATGGTGCCAACTAAAAGCTGGAAATTCCAGCTTTTGGTTTGATAATTGGACTAGGCAAGGTGCCCTTTTTTATACGGAGGAGGAACTGGCACAAGAAGAAGAGTTGGAAGTGAAAGAATTCATAACAAATGGTTCTTGGAATGTTTGCATGTTGAAGGACTTTGTATTGGAGGAAATGGTGCAGCACATAACAACAAATATAAGAGCCAATATTTGTTAGGAAAGTACAGAAAAGGCTTGGTGAATAGGGGATGGGAAAGGAATTTTCACTATTAAATCAGCCTTCCAGAATATGAGGAGCAGAAGGGAGGAGAATGAATGGAACAAGTACATGTGGGTGAAAGGTCTTCCTTGGAAGATTGGATTTTTCTTATGGAGAGTGTGGAGGAGAAGAATTGCCACTGATGATAATCTCAAAAGGATGAAGATTCATGTGGTATCCAAATGCTACTGTTGCAAGAAACAAAAGTTGGAAACCATGTTACATTTATTTCTAACAGTTTCCATAGCCCAAAAGCTATGAAAGCAGTTCGCTACTAGTGTAGGTATCAATATAAATGGGTTGAACCTTCAACAACTCATTTATAGATGGTGGAAGCACAAAATATCGAATAAATTGGATGAGATTCTTAAGGTAGTTCCAGCAATCATTATGTGGGAGTTGTGGAAAAGAAGGAATTCTATAAGACATAGGAAGTAAACATCTTATAATTGGATGCATCATCAATGTAAATTGACAATATATGAATTAATAAGGATAAAATTCCCATGGATTAAAGGGACAGCATGTCACTGGCCAGAAATGGTTAATATTTTGCAGCACTACAAGCCTACTCTTCACCATCTTCAAGTAAGATGGAAGCTACCAATAGAAGGGTGGATGACTTGCAATACGGATGGAGTTAGCAAAGGAAACCCCGAATAGAGTGCGTATGGATTTTGCATTAGGAATAGTGTTGGAGATCTTATGTATGCGGCAGCACAAGATATATGAGTTACTACCAATATGGAGGCAGAGGTGAGAGCAATTTGGGAAGCAATGCATTTTTGCAAAAGAAAAGGTTTTAACCAAATACAGCTGGAAATAGATTCTCTTATGGTTAAAAACATGATTACTAGACATTGGAGGATACCTTGGGAAATAAGGGAGATGATAGAGGACATGTATGACATAGTTATAGAACTCAACGTGCATGTTCAACATATCTTCAGAGAAGTAAATCAGCTAGCAGATTACATAACAAATACAACAATAAATAAAGATGATAAACATGAATACCAGAACTTCAATCATCTACCAAGTATGGGGAAAATGATATTAAATGTAGATAAACAACAAATCCCAACATTGAGAATTAAAACAAGGAGAATCATCAGCAACAATAATAGTTAGTATGTATAGGTTTAGGTATAGGAAAGGCAACATAGTGTGCTACAACTATGATATGTACAAGTTATATAAGAGTTATGTAAGGAGCAAAAGAGTTGTACATGCACTAAATCTAATCCTAAGCGATGGCAGCCAGCAAAAAGGGTTACAGGGACCAGCAAAAGTCAAGAGACAAGGAGCCAAATCTGAGTTCATAACAAGCATCCAGGAAGGAGATCACAACGATGAAGAGCGGGAGCATCCCCTCCTATTCGTCTTCAACTACAAAATGGAGGGGTTTAGGGGTTTAATGGGGAAAAATGAAAATCTTACATGGATCTGATCTGTAATACTGGAATGCAAGGGACATGCTCTCATTGAAGTTCATCAAAAACTTAGACATTCAAACTGGACAGTACACCTACAAGGCAAAAGAAGTCAGTGGAGAAGAAGAGGTCAGAAATCAACAGCCAAGAAGAGTTACATACCTTTGACAGCTGAGAACAACAACAATAATCAAGAGAGGAGGAGGAACTATGTTTATCACCCAAAGAAGAATGAACTTGAATTTGGTGTTACAGGCAGCTATGAAGAACATCTTCAGTGGGTACAACAACAAGGAAGAGAAAGAGTAGGTGAGAAATATGAAAATGATAGGCTCAATTAGGAAACCCTATTGTCGGGTCGTGGTTATTTTCACCTAGTCTGGTCACTTTTGGGCCGATAAGGTTCCTATTTGTATTATGGATGTTGGCCCATTTTGATTAATTAATAACATGGACAATGCGTCCAAATTTAATTTTAAAAAAAAAGATACTCGACTCTGTGAAATAAGGCTTAACTCAATAATGAGATCCTGGACTCTGTGAAACATAGTTCAATTCAACTAAGAGAAATAAGGCTCAACCCAACAATAAGATACTCATCTCTATATACTCAACATTGGATTCTTAACTCAATATAAAGCAACAATAAAAGATGCAATATATGGAAAGCTTTTAAAACAGTAGATAACAACTCAATGTATTGAAGAATACAATAATAACTTAGTTGGTATATATAAAAATAAAATATAACTCTATGGGAGAATTTTCTAGCCAACAACCATCACTATGAGCTATGTGATGATACAACGTCTTGCCCACGTTGCTAGAACTGTCCTATACTTTGCCAGGGTACAAAACCTACTACTAAGTGGATCAACTAGTCTATGCTAAAAATCATTAAGGAATCATCTAAAAGGTATGACCCTTTCTACCCACGTTGGCTACATGGTTTATGAGGTCTTTTAGTTATTTGAACTCGTCCCCATATCAGTACTTAAGACTACTCCCAAAATGTTACTAACTCATATGTTTAAAAGGATAACTCTTTCTGTAGTTTGAGATTATTACTCAAAATCTTTCTCTCAAAAGAGATGGTACTCAAAACTGCTCAAAAACTCTTTTGGAAATCGGTGTTTCCTCTCATCTTAAATGTTAAAACATTTACTCTTGGGAATACTTAGTTCCCATATATCATTTTAAAGAAAGTGAACTCAACTCTATTCTTCCTAAAACTCAACTGCTCAAGTCTTAAAAACAAGTTTAGAAATTTTTGTAAAATACTTCTCAAAGTAGGGTACATGTCGAATTATGGGCGTGAATGAATCAATTCAAGGTTTTCAATAACCATACATAGAACTCAATACTCGGACTCAACAACTCAGAACTCAAGAACTTCAATGATACTACTCATTTCAAGAATGCTCAACTTAGAGGGTTCATGCGGAATTATGAGCATGAACAACTCAACTCAAGGACTTCATGATACTATTCATCTCAAGAATGTTCAACTCATAGGGTTTATGCAAAATAATGGGAATGAACAACTAATTAATAACGTTTCAAAGACACTTCATCCAATTCTAAGCGTCAACAGTCGTTAATTAGTATAAAACCCAACTAAATGAGTTGGGGTCGAATCCCACAGGGAGTTGTACGTGTTTCAAATTCAATTGAGAAGTATGAACATGGTCAAATCAGTCATAAGAATAAAAGTTATCGAATACAGACATCATTCAAATCAAGGAGTGACATGAATGTCAAATGAGGGGTTTTGGTTTTAAATTATCAACTACAAACAGTGGCAAACAATACAAAATAACAATAATGAGACGAGTTCTTGGGATGTGATTCGATTATAGGCTAATATAGACGAATGGGTAATTGCAACTATTAGAAAATATCTAGCTATTAGTGAGTAAGCTAGGCTATAGAGGAGATAAACTTTCTCTCGAACAATTTACCCCGAATCAAGTTGATTTCTTTCGAACATCAACAAGCATGCAAAATAAGAACAACCCACATCTTAGTCCATTCACTCTCTCGAGCTGAATGTGTGAGATTGGGTTTAGGATTCACTCTCTTGAGCTGAACCCAGGTCAACCCAACACCCACAAACCATTAATCAATAAGTTTAGTTTTTAAACCTCTCTCTCAAGCAAACCAAAAACACAATGGTAGAACTGCATTTGCAACTACAATTCTTAAATTAAACCATAATTAATGATTGAACTCACTTCTAAATAGAATTTAAACTAACAATTAGCAATACCCATAAATTAATCAGCCCATAATCACACCCCAAGAATTGGGGTTTTAGCTAGACATCATAAAAAGGTAAAAACAGTTACCAAATTGATTATCCATCAATTGGGTAAGTGTAGATTTGTCCTTACAATGTTCCAATTCGAAGAATCTCAAAGACCCACTTCCAATTTCTCAAAAGTGAAAAACTTCAATTCTTTAAAACTTGGGAAAAACTAGAGAAAACTGTCTCACTAGTTCAAAACTAAATAATAGACTAAAAATATATGAGCTAAGATACTAAACTAAATGTTCAAAAATGTGTTTATAGTCGCCAAAATTGTGTTGCGAAGAGTCACTCGGCGAAGTAAGTCGGGCTCACCAAACTACTCGATGAGCTGCCCTTTGGTTATTTTCATTGCCCTTCTACCTTGGCATTCAGCATCCTTAAGGTCTGTAACTTTGGGCGATCCAACACTCAATCGCAGAACCACTCGGCGATCCGCCGACTGCTCCTTTCTCTCGCCAACTTGGTTCTTTCCTTCAGGGCTTGGCACACTGGAACTTTAGGCGGTCAAGTAGCCATTCTGCGACTCGCCAAGTGGACTTGGCGATCACCAGGCTTGCTTTATTTCATTCTTTCAGCTTGCTTTGTTCCTTTTTAAAAATTAGTGTCCTTGCTTTGTTCCTCAATCCATATACCTGGAAATAAAGGGTTTTACATCAGTTATTGGCACAAAATAGGCATTTGAGGACACTAAATCTATATAAATAAAGCCCTAAATGAGTCTAAATCTCGGACTCATCAACACCCCCAACTTAAACTTTTTCTTGTCCTCAAGTAAAACTCAAGTTTAGCCGTTCAAAAAGGATGCCTCAAACAGTTCTACAAAAGACTCAATCATGAATGCACACAACAAGACTCAACTTACTCTTGCAAGGATTAATTGTGCACTCAAAGATTCAAGTTGTGACTCACTATTATCAAAGATTCTCAATTTCACAATACTTGCTTCAAATGCAAGTTCAAGCTCAACAAAGGTACTCAAAAGCCCTCATAACAAAGATGATTCCATATTCACACACAATTGTTAAACAATTTATAGTTTAGGAATCACATACAACCCTCACACTCACAAAGTTGAACACATGCATGACTTCACCCATATGTTTTCCCTTATTTTCCAATCAACATTCGCTTCAGCTCAATCAAGATCAAAAAGGTCTTTTCAAGGCTTGTAACGTGGCTGAGTGTAAATGTATGGTCATTTAGACTCAGTGGTTGCTATCCTCATAAAATGTGGTATGAACATCACTTTCCTTCCTTTTCTTCAGCATTTTTACTCATGCTCAAAATTTACCCCATTATTCACTTCTCATGGAAAATCGGACATCCCATTTCTTTTGCACTTTCACAATTTTATTTCACAACTTTTTCATTTTTTTTTCTTTTTCATTCTTATTTTATTTATTTTTTGTATGGAGGGGATCCATCTTTTTCAAAACCATGGATCAAGGGGGACTTCCACACTTCTTGATTTATCTTCTCTTTTCACCACACCCCCAACTTAGGCTTTTGGCTTGAGTTGGATATTCAAACAAACCACACTTCATGAGGATTATGGGTGAATAGATAAAGAGGGGTTATAATTGCATCAAGTTTCTTCCAAGAAAAGGATAAGGCTCAAAGGGGTTCAAGCAAAGTTCACACATCTCACAAAGTTGGCCACAAAAGAGGTATATTGTCAAATTGCTTCACTCTTCAAAATTGTCGCCTAAGATCATTTCAAGAGTTTGCATCACTTAGTAAACCGGACCAACGGGGTAAATTCTAGGTGTCATTACACAAGATTCACGGTAAGCTCAACACACAAGGCATTGGCACTAATATCAAACAAGACTCCACACTTTCGCTAGTGTGCAATGTTCATCACAAGAGACTAATTTGATAATCGGCTAGACACAATGAGATGCAAAAAATACACATATTATCTATGCAACTTCATTTGGCCTCATCGTAACCACGCATTCATTTTTGTTTGATTAAGAGCACTATTTAAGTCATTGATATTGATCATAACTGATACTCAAATTTGCACAATAACAACCACAATCACACATAAGAGGTGGCAAATTTTTTTCAGAAGGGTCAAAAACCATTTACATTCATAATGGGGAGCCATAAGCTCAAACATCCATAACACAATATCAAAACACAATTAAAAGACAAAAACCCAATAATATATACAAAAGATGTAGCCACAAGAAGTAGGTATGGAAATACCTCACCCCACCACAAACAAAAAGGCAATTGCCCTCAAATGCACAAAACAATAAACAGTCAATAAAAATGACAGAGAG
>JAJOOR010041753.1:0-13790 GCA_036250505.1 Solanum acaule
GATAATTCTTTTCTTGTTGATTACCTCCTTGATCCGGCAAGTAGCAACAAGGCGAGTTCTAACGCGTGCACTCGTTAAAAAGACTTTTAAACGAAAGAATTATCAATGCATGCAAAATACTATTCAAGAATTACATATTTACTATTCATACTTTGTTAATCGCTCATGGTTCCCACAACCCTAGTTGTGGATTTAGTTACCCATATTAGCAAGAACACAATTCATAATATTAGATGAATAAATCATGAACTTACGTAACGAGAATAATAAACCCAGAATTTCAACTTGAATTTCAAAGCCAAAATCTTCAACACAAATGTAGGAAATCAATAATTGCTAGGGTTGCAACTTAATCTCCCAAAGTCATAAAGTAAAAATAGAATAATAATGTCTAACCCCCAAAAACGAGGTTTACATGCCCTATTTATAGAAAACAAATCCTAAATTAAAAGGGAAACAAATTAAGGAAAGTTTGTTCAGGTACGCGTCTTCAATCCACGAGACTGACTTACGGACCGTCAATGGATCTACGGTCCGTAAGTCCCTTCCGTTAGCCAGGACTTAGAAAATATTTCTCTTCCAAAAATCAGCTTCTCTAAAGCAAATGACGGACTAGCAGTACGGACTATAGATTGATCTATGGTCCGTCAATCCCCTTCGTAGCTCCACACTTAGAATCTTCAAAATTCAGGTACTGGAACTATCGCAGTATCACTCTACGGAACAACAGTACGGTCCGTAGATCAATCTACGGACCGTCAATGGACACCGTGGTTCCACACTTGGTCAGATTTCCCTGATTTGTCCTCAATACCATGCCTACTGATCTACGGTCATCACCTATGGACCGTGAATGGACCTACGGTCCGTAGATCACCTCCGTCAATGCCATGTTTCTGCATTTCTTTCAGCTGTCTCTATACTTCCGCTCATGAACATCTTTCCTGCAAAACATGATAAAAACACATAAAAACCAATATAAAAAGGCCCTAGACACACACAACTTGTAAGTGAAATGTATTAGAAATACCGTAAACTCACGGTATATCATATGTCATCAATGAATAGGATAACAAACATATCCAAATAAGGTTTGAATACTATATTCATAAGGTCTATGAATGTTGCAGGTGCATTGGTCAAACCAAAGGACATAACCAGAAACTCATAATGACCATAGTAGGTCCTGAATGTTGTCTTTGGAATATCACATTACCTTACCCTAAACTGATGGTAGCCTGATCTGTGGTCTATCTTAGAAAAACAAGTAGCACCCTGAAGCTGATCGAAAAGATCATTAATTCTTGGAAGAGGATACTTATTCTTGATGGTAACCTTATTCAACTGGCGGTAATCTATAGATATCCTAAGGGAACCATCCTTCTTTCTCATAAATAAAATCGGAGCGCCCCAAGGTGAGACACTTGGTCGAATAAAGCCCTTATCAAGAAGATGTTTCAACGGCTTCTTCAACTCCTTTAACTCTGCTGATGCCATTCTGTATGGCAGAATAGATAAAGGACGAGTATCAGGAAGAATATCTATACCAAACTCTATCTCTCTCAGGAGGGACTCCGGGTAGATCATTTGGAAAGACTTCTAGAAACTCACTCACAACTGGATCCGACTCAATACGAGGTATCTCAACACTGGAATCCTTTACTCGTACCAAATGATAGACATAACCCTTGGAAATTAACTTCCTCGCCTTTAGGTATAAAATAAAATGACCCTTAGGCACTGTTGAGCTACTACTCCACTGTATAACTGGCTCATTAGGAATTTGGAACCTAACAACTCGAGTTCTACAATCAATGGAGGTATAACCGGCATGAAGCCAGTTCATACCTAGAATGACATCAAAATCTACCATGTCTAACTCAACTAAATCTGCATGGTATTCTTGTGATTGATGGAAATGACACAATCACGATATACTCGCTAAGCTAGAATAGACTCCCTAACTGGTGTAGAAACACAAAAGGGTTCACAAAGTTTTTGAGGGAGAACATCAAAATTATTTGCAATATAAGGAGTCACAAAAGATAAACTTGCTCCTGGGTCTATCAAAGCATAAACATCAAGAGTAAAGACTTTGATCATACCAGTGACAACATCTGAGGAATTCTCTTGCTTTTGACAACTAGTGATCGCATAAAGGCAATTTGCCCCTCCGCCAGTACCGGAAGAAGCTTCTGTAGGTGCAACCCTGTCTGGTGGAGAAACTGATGAAGATTGGGCCATATTTCCCTGATTCCCATTACCTTGGAGGTTCTTATGGCACTTTTTCATGAAGTGACCCTCTTGTACACACTTGAAACAACCTGTGGAGCCATTGCGACACTTATCTGGGTAAGTTCTCCACACTTAGCACATGCAGGAGCCCAGTTACCTCCTTGTGCCACACTACCCTGAGACTGTGCAGGTCTAGCTCTAAGGTTCTGTGAATTCTGACCATTATACTCACCTTTATTTCTGGGTGCAAGCACACTAGCAGATGATGGAGCAGGTCCCTTTTGCTTTTGCTAAAAGGACTAACGGTTCATATTATTTCTCTGTTGCGTGGACTCATTCCCTATCTTCGCTTTCTTATTTCTAAACTCTTCTCTATCCCTCAGCTTCCCTTCTTCAACTTGTTGCACATAGACCATCAACCTTGCTATATCCATTTCCGCAATTAGCATGGCTGCCTTGCCCTATTTGTTTGACAAATGGGACAACCCAGCAACATAAAGACTCATCTTGCTTCTCATATCTACAACCATCTTGCTTCTCATATCTGCAACCATCTCCGGAGCATATCGGGAAAGTTGGGTAAACTTCAAGATATACTCATGAACACTCAGTGAATCCTTCTTAAGGGTGAGAAACTCTCGTCCCTTGGCCTGTTTTAGTTCTCGGGTAAAGAAATGCCCCAAGAAGGCCTCCTCAAAACAAGCCCAACTTGCAGTGGGGCTCCCTTAGCTCTAACCTTCTTCCACTGGTCAAACCAAGTCCTACCAACATTCTTCAGTTGATATGCCGCTAGTTCTACTCGCTCAGCATCAGCAACACGCATAACTTCAAATACCTTTTGCAGCTCCTCAATAAAGTTCTCTTGATCCTCAGTAGTGCTTGAACTAGTGAAACTTGGAGGATTCATCCTCAAGAACTCTCGGATCGAAGTATCAGCTACTTCCTGTCTAGCTCCTCTTTGTTACCCAACCTGGTTAGCCATAGCTTGGCTCAACATCTGAATCACTTCTATAAACTCAGCATTCGTGACTTCTCTTTGGGGTGCACTTTAGGTGCATTAGGTACCCTTTGCTCCTCAACATTACGCCTAGCAAGATGACCTCTGACAGCTCTTCGTGGAGGCATGATTAACTCAAAAACATACGCAAGCATGAATTAGAAAGAGTCACAACATCCTAATTTTAGATGTGGCACGCTTCACACCGATAACTAGTACTCTACTGACATGGCTTCATAGACTCCCTAGGACTCTTGAACTCTGTGCTCTGATACTAAGTTTGTCACGCCTGAGACTACACCCTGGGTAGGACTGACACTCGAGAACTATTGCTAGACCCAAGCGAACCCTTGGCATGGCTTACTTACTTAGTGGAATACTTAAACATAAGAAATAGTCTAAAACAAAACTTATGAATTAAACTTAGAATTTCTTTAAGGAAAACATTCAAACATGCCAAAATGGCTACTCAAGTCTCATAGAAAAACATTTGAAATACAAGACTAAAGAACTATAATTACTCGTCTGTGAAGCCTATAAAAACAAAGAGGGATGTCGGGAAAAGATCCATGATCGTCCTAACAACTGAAATACTAGAAAGCAATGTAAAAGGGGTCCTCCGGAAAGCAAGGAGGCTCACAACCTGACTTTGGGCTCAACTGGATCAACGAGGCACTGAATGCAGATCCTGGTTACCAGTGTCTGCATCATTAAAAGATGCAGGCCAAAGGGTATCAATATATTGAATGTTCGAGTATGTGAGGGGAATACTGAAAATAACATAAGCTTGAAAGGAATATGAAAGAAACACTTACCTTGGCTTTACTCAACTCATGAATAACTTACTCAAATGCAAAGTAAACAACAATATTGGTGCAGTTATACAAAGCATTTAAAACTGTAGGTAGCAATTCAATTTTTTAAACAAATGCAATAACAACTCAATTTATTCATATTATAAAGTAATATAATTACTGTGGGAGTTTCTCTAACCGACAACCACCAGTATGAGCCTGTGTGGTGATACAACATCTTGCCCACGCTGCCAGAACTGTCCTATACTTTGTCGTCATATAGAATGCCTTAACAAAGTGGATCAACTAATCTATGCTTAAAAACACTAAGGAATCATCTAAAAAGTAATTAACTCCCCAAGTGATCTAGTCTAAACAGGTACAAGAGCCACTAAGTGTACAAACTAGACATAATAATGAAAAGACACAGCTCCCACCACGCGAAAGGAAAAATATAAGTTTCTGAAGATTTTTCTTCGTCTTCACCTAATGAAACATCACTGACCCTGCATCCGGACTATGCCAAAATGGCATAGCAAGAGTAGTATCAGTACAAAACCACACGTACTAGTAGGCATTATCGGTCAACCCGATGCCCACATCATAATATAAGAATTTAACTTGCAAGAACATGAAATAAAACCATTCGCTTCTCCATCGTTACCCTTTCTTGAGTACCTCAGAATTACACTAGTATCCTTACCACCAACCACCAACCACCATCTCAGTCCACCTACTTACTAGGTTCTTGATCATAGTCTAACTTTTCTAACTCATAGAAGAGTTCGCCACGCTTCTACCAATATTCCGACTAACCACACAAGACATATCCTTGCCTTCTCTTCATCTTACCCAGTCCTTGCCACATGACATCTTTTATCAAGGCTTCCCAACTACCAACCACGAATTCCATTCTTTCACAGTGGAAACTTCCTAAGTATTTTCATCATGTACACTACCCCCACTTCACACCCTTGCAACGCATGAACATCCTTTTCTCTTAAACATTAACAACTCTTGAACCCTTGGCCCTTCCCGCTTTATCCAACAATGATATACACAAAAGGTTAAATCAACATAGTAGAGCAAACATATATGGTCATCATAATAATTTAACCCTTCAGGAGAAATACCACATCAATTATCACTTAAGAACAACTTACAGCTTCACAAATTCAAGATATACAATTATGTCAAATCATTGGTCCTCTCATAGAACCCACACCCAAATTGTTAGTGTACCGGTATGTGGTACCCGCTCCAAGTTACTGTGTAGGATTGTGACACTCGTTCCAATATTTATGCCACTACATGGAAACCAATACCATGTTATGGCGGACCGTGGCAACCGATATATATTAGTGTGTCGGAACGCAACACCCGATCTATTCAATAAGCCACAATCACAATCACAATGCATATTCTCACATTCATACAATCAAGTCATGATTCATGGCATATCTCATTCGATTATCCTCACATACGATTAGTGTGATCAATAATGCAACATTAATATACATATATGCATTATAACGAAACAATTACTAACACACGTCACAGTAATATAGAATCAAAACCGTCACAATGAAGCATTCAACAACGTACATTACCAAAATAATAACTCGACCATACCTAGCCCTAGTTCATCGTCTAAGTCTTTTTCCTATGATTTAAGTCATCTTCTACTCGGTGCACAAAGACCTATGCTTAATCCCTACTATTGAATAACTTTATACTATGCAGTAAGCACAAATTTGTAACTACTCGTATAATAAACCTAGCCTAATTGGGCGCCAAGCTGTTGCATGAAATTACGGCTTCGATTCTCATTTCCAGACTTCGTGACGGTGGATTTGACCAAGAATTCGCAAGCTATCGACCTCCTTACGCTAGAAATCTCCTTCTCCTTCCTTCCCAAGCTTAGAGCAGCTTTTTGAGGGTTTCTAAGGTGATTTACATCTAAATTAGGTGTTTTTTGAAGAAGGGGAGAATAAGGTTTTATGTTATTTAGATTCTGCCTCGCCTATCCTGCTTTGGCGGCTATTTACCCCATTATGGTGCTGCCGCTCTAGCAGTATCTAGCCTGCCCTGGCGGGACAGTGGACTCTTTATTTTCATGTAGTTTTGCTTTTCCTAACTAACGACGGTTCGGGTCGTTACAATAGATACCAATTTACCCCTTGTTCCTCCTCGAACGATTAGTGAATGGATCATACACATTCTATCATGGAGTACTTTTAAACTAACGAATTGGGTCATTACGGGACCATGATGGGTCATGAATTTTCTAAATTTGAAACACGAATGTGCTATACTTAAGGAACAGTTATCAATCCAAGGCAACATAGAAAGAAGCGAATGCATCTAGTTTGCACAGCCTGACCTCACCATGGGGGCAGCCCTTCCGCTAAGGTGGGGACGTTGTGGCAAGAGATCTCCCACTGCAGCAGGATATCGAAACCAGTAAAAGGGTGAATGGGGAATGGTTTCCTCATTTCTCCCTTTTCTTTGCTCAACTCTCCCAAATCTCTCGACTCACTTGCTCCGAACGTCATTTCTAACGTCAAATTCTTGTTCATTACGCTTTTTACTTCAATACTTGATTAACAACGATTGCATGCTTCCCTTATATCCCCAACGTCTCCACGACGTCCTAGGCGTAAGGATTTCATAAAAATAAAGTCAAATAAGTACCAAAATAGGTAGGGGAAATTGAGAAGTCTCTTGATGAAAAACTTGATTCAGACACTATTTAGGGGTTATATTACTAAAATGATTGCGTATCTAGGTTCTAGGATGCTTAATAGGCTCTGATATTCTGAAATTCTATTGAAAATGAGGGCTTATGGGACGAAGAGAGGCCATGGTCGCGCCTGGAATTCGTCCCAAATGAAGGCCACTCTAACGATCTTTATTGCGCTGTAGCGGCCTCTCTCATCCCGTTGTAGTGGGATTTAGGCCGCTGTGGCGGGACTCTGTGGGGCAGTAGCCCCTTACCACTTAAAGCAGAAATTTTTCCCTTCCCTTTTGAACCCCCAAATTGCCTAATCCTATCGTGTTCTAACATGTATATTTCATAACTTGCAGATTTATATAGATGGCGGGTCTTAACGAGGAAAACCTGCCCTTTGTCCGATTCCCTGATGCTACTAGTCGGGAAAGGCATCACGACTACCGAAACAACAAGTTTTGCTGCTAGTGGGGTTTTGTCTTGCTTGAGCTAGAGGAGAAGGCTCTTGCCTTCTATGCTCGTCTCATGGAGTTTTGGTGGGTTCCATTGACAGAGGCTCCCCTAGATGCACGTTCCACTTGGGTAAGGGAGTTCTATGCTATTGTTCCTACTGTCCACTGGGATGACCCTCACCCTATCATCCGCATCTGGGGAGTTAACATCCCCTTAAACGCCACAACCATCAATGAAGCACTATAGGTGCCCGATGTCTCATATGTGGAGTACGAGGCCAAGATAAGCGAGATGGATTTGGGCTGGCTAAGGAACACACTGATAGAGCTTGCACACGTGGACAAAGTTTATTGGCCTACTACAGAGGGCATCATTAGTTTGGAATGGTCACCGAATGGTAAGAGGTGGCTGCACTTGGTTAATTGAAGGATCCGCCTGTTAGGCAATCACACCGACATGAAATTTACTCAGTTCTTGGTGGTGGCATGTGTTATACAGGGTATCAAGCTCAATATGGAGGCCCAAATTATCTCCTAATGGAAGACGTTCTATCGGGGCTACAGGAAGTCATTCTTCCTACTGGGATTGGTGACCGCGTTGTGCAAGCGGGAGGGGGTGCCCCTTTTAGACACTCATGAGGTACTTCCTATAGATCCCCCCCCCCCCTTCTTAACCCTCCTTTGGTTAGACCGGTTTCTACTTCTAGGAGCAAGAGGAGGAGGACAGGTTGGGCAAGTGGTAGTCTAGTGGCTGCGGAGGCGGAGGATGAGGTAGCAGATGATGGTGCAGGTGACGACACTCTTCCTACCCAGTCCCTACCCCCGCTTTCTAGTGCTCGTATGGAGGAGGACCTGGTGGCCGTCCACCGGAAATTTTGGGGCTCTCAGGCTAGTACCTCGACTTCGGTTCCACCCGCAACCGCCCTCGATGTAGCTATGATAATCGATAGCTATTCCGAGTCAATCTCAACGATACACAATCCAACTCATTCTCCTTAATTTAACACTACAACCCGCAGATCCCCAGACACTCACACAGTTATTACTCAAGCGCAAGACACACCCAATCTTTCTTACGATTCACTTCATAAATTATCTAGACCCTTGCATCGAACTTAGTCATAACCTTCTTTTCACAACAAGTTTCACGATACTCAAGTAGTTACAACATGCATAATTGCAACAATTCGGCTAGCACATCGCACATATCAAAATTTAGACACACATTTATTGTGCACATAATCATATCAGCACATCCAAGCAACTACAACTTCCACATTCATAGTTAATTTAGACAATAAGAAACACACATTTATAGTTTCCAAGATACAATTCACAGACAAATCCAAATTAGTTAGTTTACTCCATGGATGACCATTCTAGTCATCCATACAATTACGCAACCCCTAACACCATATACCAATTGGAACATTCTCAGTTCCAATTTACGTTGCTTGTGTTCCTTCAGTCATGACCACGACGTCCGGTTCACTTTGTAGAGATACCAATTGGAATCGGGAGATACCAATTGGACTCAACTCATACCACAAGTGACACTCGCATGAAAGGAGAGAAAAAGGTGGAACAACTTCCTATAATGCTTCCTAGCTCCCTGAGGATTAGATGTGGACGTCAACACACCAATCCGCAGGAGTTTAGTCTACATTTTTCTCTTGTACTGGGAGACTGGTAAACTGGTGTTATGATACCAATTTGTCACGACCCAACCCACCAGGCCGTGCGGACACCTACTCTAACACCTAAGTAGGAGAACCCTCATATCCTAATAGTTAAAACATAGGGAAAATTAAAGAAAACAGAGATAAATGAATTAACCAGATATTATTAATAAGAGCTTTTACATGACTCAGGGTTAAGACATGTAAAGTAATTACCACCCCAGTTATCTAGTCTAAACAGGTACAAGAGTTACTAAGAGTACAAGCCAGACATAATAATAAAAATACAGAGCTCCCACCATGCGGAAGGAAAAAATAGAAGTTGCTAGAGGTTTTCTTAGTCTTCGAATAATGAAACATCACCGACCCTGCATTCGGACTATGACAAAATGGCATAGCAAGAGTGGTATCAGTACAAAACCACACGTACTGCTAGGCATCATCGGTCAACCCGACGTCCACCGCATAGTATAAGAATTCAACTAGCAAGAACATGCAATAAAACCACTAGATTCTCTACATTTACCCTTTCTCGAATACCTCAGAGTTACCCTAGTACCCTTACCACCAACCACCATCTCAGTCCACCTACTTACTAGGTTCTTGATCATAGTCTAACCGTTCTAACTCATAGAAGAATCCGCCACTCTTCTACCAATATTCTAAATAACCACATACGACATACCCTTGCCTTCTCTTCTTCTTACCCAGTCCCTGCCACATGACACCTTTTATCAAGGCTTACCAACTACTAACCACAAATTCCTTTCTTTCACAGTGGAAACTACCTAAGTATTTTCATCATGTACACTACCCCCACTTATCACCCTTGCAACGCACAGACAACCTTTTCTCTTAAACATTAACAACTCTTGAACCCTTGGCCCTTCCCAGTTCATCCAACAACAAGTTACACAATAGAACAAACATATATGGTCATCATAATAATTTAACCCTTCAGGAGAAATACCACATCAATTATCACTTAAGAACAATGTACAACTTCACAAATTCAAGATATACAATTATGTCAAGTCAATTTTCCTCACATAGAACCCATACCCAAACTATTAGTGTACTAGTACGTTGTACCTGCTCCAAGTTAATGTGTCGGATCGTGACACCCGTTCTAATATTTATGTCGGTATATGGAAACTAATACCATATTATGGCGGAACGTGGCAACCGATCCCAGTTAGTGTGTTGGAACACAACACCCGATCCATTCAACAAGCCACAATCACAATCACAATGCATATTATCATATTCATGCAATCAAGTCCTGATTCATGGCAGACCTCATTCGAATATCCTCATATACGATTAGTGTGATCAATAATGCAACATTTGCATACATACATGCATTATAACGAAACAATTACTAACACACATCACTTTAATATGGAATCGCAACCATCACAATGAAACATTCAGCAACATTCATTATCAGAGCAATAACTCGACCACACCTTATAACGACTCCTAAAATGATAGGTTGAACTAGAGCCTATACGCGGGGGTTAACGTCGAGGGTTAAGGGTAAGGACCAATGTTTTGGGCAAGGCCATAGCTAGGGGGGCAAGGCTACCTAAAATTGTCCTAGCCACTGCCTAGCATGACCACGAGGGTGTTCACGACTCGTGGTGCCACCCTTGGTTGCAAGGCAGTGTGCTCTAGTTTGGTGCCAAGTAAAGGCTCCCCTTCACGAGCCATTTCACGGCTCGTGGTCACGACAACGGGCCATGCGAATGCTCATGGAGTTAGCATAGCTGGGTAGGAATGGTGTAAAGTTGAGGTACTACTAGTCAAGGGACCACGGGCACCACCACGGGCCGTGGTGCCCTTAATGAGGCGTGAGGTTGGGCGTGGAAGTGAATTGGTGTCAAGGCTTCTAAACCACGACCTCCACAACGACTCATGGTCTTGACCACGGATGGTAGGAGGTCCCGTGGTCATGCCTTGTCCTCATGAAGGCTTGGCAAGTGAAAAGGAGTTACTACCTAGAGGACCACGGGAGCCACCACGGGCAGTGGTACCCCTTCACGGACCGTCCAAGTGGCCGTGGTGCCTAGACGGGGCTGTCAAGTGAGGCTTTTTTTGGTAAATTCGTGTTTAAGTTGTAATGGTGTGGGGCCATTTTAAATAGTTATATATCATACATAAATATAGTTTTAGGTCCTTTAACACCTATTTTACTCCTTTATTCAAAACACCTAAATCAAAACCTTAAAGTTCTTCTTCTCTCAATATTTCCCTCTCTAGATGTTCTCAAAGAAGAAGAGGGAGCTAGGGTTGTGGATTCAAGGTGTTTCTTCCTCAAATTTCTTGGGGATTCACAAGAAAGGTATGGTGATCCGTCATATAGGGGTAGGTTTCACCCTTAGAGTCCATTCAAAGTTAATTTTCAAAGGTTTCAAGTTTATGAAAAACCTAGGGTTTTACTCAATCTCTTGAGTTCCTTCACCAAACATTTTCAAAAGGTTATTAATGACATATTATGATTGAATTAGTGTTTAATTGATGATTTATGATGAAAATACTCTATGAACCCATGAATTATCTCAATTCTAAAATTGTGCCTTTATGAGGTGGGTTTGTTGATTATGAAAGCATGTGAATGGAATTTGTCTAAATTACTTTGGGTTATTGAATTGTATCATTATCCATGCCTTAATTGTAGTAAATTGTTGGTGTGTTGGTGATTTGAGATTCATAACTTTGAAGGGCATAGTATGAGGAATTGAGTATTATCATGATGTCTTGTATATGAATGTGAATCTAATGAAGGTAATATGATCTTGTCTTGAATGTACTTGTGTTATTATTGAAAGGCTATTTCTCAATTAGTAACTTATGAATGTTAATGATGGAATGTGAAGGGTTTCTATAATGTGAAGCTATATCTTGAATTGGTAGGCTTATAAATGAATGTAATATGGATTGATGGGTCTTGAATTGGTAGGCTTAAGGCATCTTTTTCTTTTATTGATAAATGTGACCTTGAATGTAATATCATGTCTTGAAATGGTAGGCTTAGGCATCCTCTTCTTGTATGTTAAATGTGTCTTAACTTGATGAATATGAATCAATAGGCCTATGGTATTCCTTTCATAAATGAATGATTGAGTATTCTAGGCTATGTTTTATGATAGACCTAGTGTTAATAGCCCTTCATGATGAGTCTAGCAACTAGATTGATGGTAAACCTTGAGTCGGTAGACCTAGTGTTGGTTGCCCTTTGATGTGTGAAATGATGAACCTTGTATTGGTAGGCCCAATGTTGATGGCACCCTTCTTGGAAAGTCAATAAGCTATCCTTAATGTACCTTGAGTCGGTAGACCTAATGGTGGTTGCCCTTTCTTGTGTGATGTACTTGGGTCGGTAGACCTAATGTTGGTACCCCTCTCAAGTACAATAATGTTGATGAAAATGAAATACTCTATGGGAATGAAGGCTAAGCACCGAGTGGATATACTAAGATGGAAAGTCTCCCAATGTTAGGCTAAGGTTCCAATGAACATCTTCCTATCCCATAACTATGTACCCACATAGGATATTAGCTAGTGGTTTTGACCTACACTAAAATGTTACATGTCCTACCTTTGGCAAGTAGACCACCTCTTTACGGTGTGGGGCCATACCATACCAGATTCCATGGTTTGCTCTCATGGTCTATGTCGGTTAATGCCTATTCCCATTATGTGAGATGTGCATTATGGTTTCTTGAGAAGTTCTATGAAGTGTGGGTGGTAGTATGGGATGTTATCCATGCATTGCACGAGTAGGCTTTGATAGGGCTATAGTGAGTTCTCTAATGTCTTAATGACTAATGAATGAAAGTGCTCTTAATGAAGCTAATGAAGAATGTTGACTTAAATGTCTAATGTATTGATGCATGCTATACTTGGGTTCTATTATGAGTTATTGTCCCTTGTCATGACTTATGAAATGAATGTGTTCCTTATGCATGAGTATTGCGTGAAGTTAAGTATGAAATTGTAAGTTCATCTAAGGTGACCTCAAAGTGGCACTTAGTAGGGTTAGTAGTATGGGATGCTATCCTTACATTGCACATGTGTAGCTTAGAGTTACTTATGAGGAATGTTCAAATGTGATGATTATGACTTGTATGATGATTATACGTGTACTTTATGTCTCTTATACTATTGTACATGATATTTATAAAAAGTGGCATGATGCATGGTTTCCAACCAAAATGTCCGTTTCAAAGCATGTTTTTGCATGATCATCATACTTAGTACATTTTTGTTTGCTAACCCATATTTCTCTTATTTTACTACAAGTGTAGGTTTTGGCAAGTGAGTTGTTTCTCTCTAGTTCAAGGTGCTTGGATTGAGATTTCTCCAAGGCTAAGTGGTATGTACTCCTAGATCGAGGACAAGTACTCTAGAAATTTCTTTCTTTCATGTAATAGACATATGTTAGTCTTTTGATTGTAAAGGGTCGGGTCCCTACTTATAACGACCCGAGAGCACCCCCTAGCCATTACATGCGTATTCAACCTCTCGGAGGTCATATACAAGCCTTAGCATTCATTCATCGCATAGATCATAAAAATCACTAAGAATTTAAAACTTTTATTCAACAAAACCGTAAGACTTCAAATGTCATCAACATTTGAAAACATCAATACGCAAGCGGAACTACTAAGTCTTTTTAGTCAATCTTAGACAAGAACTTAAAAAGTACTAAGGGACACGGCCCTTTACAAATGAAATGAAACTTAAGTGTCTATTACAATGACTAAGAAACTTCTAAACATAGTCCTCGAATCTTGAGGACATACCAAAGACTTGGAAGAGTGAAGCAATCCAAGCAACTCCAAAGCACAATCTCCTCCTAGTTACCACAACCTACACTTGTAGTAAAATAGAAGAAAG
>JAJOOR010041754.1:0-15164 GCA_036250505.1 Solanum acaule
AAAAATATAATATAGATGAAAAGTCCATACTTCAATTCCTGCTCACTTTTTTGTGACAATAATTTTTTTAAAATATATTTTAAATTAACTTAAATAAAAGACAAAATTTAAAATTTGAATAGCATGCCTACATTTTGATATTCAAGTGATGAATTCTTAGCCTTATGATATGAATTTTCTTAGTTCTATTTTATTTAAATTCAACTATTAAATTTTCTTATATATTCATTATTCTAACAAGTGGATGATATTGATAGGGTGATGGTATTTATCATTTTAAATAATTTAAAAAATAAAAATTAAAAATTTAAATAATGAGAAAAGATTATTATTGTCAAAGTTAGACAATGAACTAAATTTATATATTGATTTATTTATATAAATTTTCTATTATAACACATCAAAATGCTAAAGGTTAACATTCTCAAATAAACCTTATAATATTATCTTCTAATAAGTTAAAATTTTAAATTATCAATCAATTAGTATTTAAGATTACATTTATCAACTAACCGCGCAACGCGCGGGCATGTATACTAGTAACAATAATAATAACAATAATAACAATAGTAATAATAATAATAACAATAACAATAACAATAATAAAAATAATAATAATAATAACAATAACAATAACAAAACAACAACAACAACAACAACAACAATAACAATAACAATAACATTAATAATTATAACAATCTATCTATGTATAATAGGAGAGGAAAAAGTGCCACATGTTAGCGCCACAATTTTCCTCAAAATTTTCAGATTTAAATTACAATTAATTAATTATTTTAGATTCAAAATTTAAATAAAAATAGACACTTGTCAACTAAAACAAATAATGGCAAATGTAAGCATAAAAAAACAGATTTAATTATTTAAAATTATTAAAATGTATCAACACCGCAAATTTGTAATTTAATCATTTTTTTTAATTGGGAAGTTAGGAACGGCAAATATATAACTCCCACTTTCAGTTTCCACCAAAAGTTGTCAGTTTTAAAACAGATGAATATACTATATTTTTTTGTTCACTTCAATTTCGGAGCATTCTCCATCAACAATGTCTTCTTGAAGAAACTTTTTATCTTCAACCTTTTTTGTAGAGTAACAAAGAAGGAGGAAAATAAATTGAATCATTTACGTCACTTCCTTAATTACCTAAAGAGTAAGCGAACGTACTTAATTATTGTATTCATAACTTTGAAAATAAATTAGCACCATCTTACTACTGCTTTCAATCATTAATATCACTTAATTACTTATTAAATCAAGAGAAATAAAAATATAACGTTGTGTTGTAGGCAGTGCCTTTGGTTGTGTTCTATACCTCTATATTACTATTGATCTATTTTTGCAGGATATACAGTACTCTATAAAGATTCAAAGCATAGATTCACTTACTTTTGATTTCTAGATGTCACGATCCAGACCATCATGATTGACACTCACACTAATCCTCCAGTGGGAGAACCGTTACTACAACCCAACTAACCAAATTAACGAAAACTAAAGCGTTTAAAGATACAGAAACATGTTTAAATGTCTAAGAAAAGGAAAAATATAGGGAGTTCCCATAAACTCCAACAAGCTTCTAGCAACCAAATGCAGAAAATAATGCCTAGAACCTGAAAGTCAATGTACAAAAACTCTAACAAGGAACCATAAGTCTAAGGAAATGGGTACAACCCAATTAAACATAGGAAAATCTAAAGTATTAGTCTAAGTCCGAAGATGTGGACATAAACAAAAGAGAACTCAAGGCAGCGTGGAAGAACTGGCTCACCCTTGAATTTGAGTCGATCACTGGTCTTCTAAACGAGGTCTTTTAGTAGCCGCCTGAAGATGTCATGTACTTAACAAAGAAAGAGCAAGTGTAGTATCAGTACACAACCACAGTGTACTGGCAGGATCACGCGGCTATCCCATTAAGTGAAACATATATAAGTCATTACAACATAATAAACATGCATACACCGAACACATACAATATCAATATCAATTACGAACAACGTACAATTGCACCATCTCAAGATACACAAATATCTCAAGTCATTGGTCCTCTCACGGAACCCACACCCAAAATGTTAGTGTACGTGGTACCCAATCCAAGTTAGTGTGCCGGACGTGACACCCGATCCCATATATGCGCCAGAATGTGGCACCCGATCCATGTTACTGTGTTGGAACGTAACACCTAATCTATTCAACAAGCCACAATCACAATCACAATGTACATTCTCATAATCATACAATTAAGTCATGATTCACGGCATACAATTATTCAATTATCCTCATTTACGATTAGTGTGATCAATAATGCAACATTTGCATACATCCATGCATTATAATGAAACAATTACAAATATATATCAGACGAACCTGAAATCACAATCATCACCTACCTCGAACAAAGCTTGAATCCCCTAAGAAACTTGATTCTTCCCTTTACGGGTTTTTTCTGCTTGTTCTTGGTCTACAAACAATCATAATTATGCGAGGATCAATAAACAAGACCTAATTACTTGGATTTTAACCAATAACATCAACCCTAGGCCAAACCCTTGATCCTCATACTCTGGTTAGGGTTTCTTCCACCATAAATCACATATCAAAACCCTTCCACATCAATAATTACCCAAGAAACAAAGTTCTACGGATCGAAAAATGGATTTGGAGAGTGAAAACCTTACTTTTAGCCTCAAGAATGGTGAAAAACTGTTAAGAAAACATATGGGGTCGTTCCTTAGCTCTCAAAGTTGAAACTTGCAGAATAAAATGTTTTTAGGGTTTATTTCTGACTTAAGTTGTGTTTGTCCCGCTACAGCGGCCCCACCCTGGCAGAATAAATCCCTCCCTGGCGGCTTACACGGAGACAAAACCTCAGAATTTGAGTTCCAAACCCCCATTTCACAACACACCTTTATCCTACGGCACTCAGAAAATACCCGTTCACGCTAAGATCAGTTTGGGAGTTCTACTCACCCGAATTCAATTTCGTAAAGTCGTACGGGTTTCTTAACGTCTTAGCTATCTACTCATATGATCAAATTCATAATTAGATCTCCCAATTATTACTAGATTTTCCTAGACCTTACTGACTCCGATTTTTTCCAAAACTGGACTAGGTTGGGAAATTCCAAGTTGCTACCAAAAAGTTTTCCGGCCCAAAAATTTTCCGTGTTGGCTTTTCTATAATGACGGGAACAAGTCGTTACAATAGATATCAATTTACCCATCACATGACCCCGAGTGACAAACTAGGAAAAACGGGCGAAAGTCAGAGTAGAGTAGTACTTGAATCGACGAACAACTGAGGATACTTGTCTCGCATGTCCTTCTCGATTTTCCAAGTAGCTTCCTCAACTGAAAAATAGTTCTATTGAACTTTCACGGACTTAATATCCTTGGTCCTCAGCTTCTGGACATCACGATCAAGAATTGCAATCGGTTCCTCCTCATATTGAAGGTCTTTGTCTAACACAACTGAGTCCTATTTTATGATGTAATCCCCGTCACCATGATATCTCTTCAATATGGACACATGAAATACCGGATGAACTCCTGATAGGTTAGGAGGTAAAGCCAATCTATAAGCCACTGGCCCTACACATTCAAGAACCTGAAAGGGACCAATGTATCGCAGACTTAGCTTGCCCTTCTTGCCAAATCTCATCACCCTTTTCATGGGTAATACCTTAAGAAGAACTTTTTCACCAGTGTGAAATGCATGTCTCTTACCTTATGGTTTGCATACTTCTTCTGTCTACTCTGGGCTACTAACAGCTTAGCTTGAATACTTCTCACTTTATCTTGAGCATCCTTCACTAAATCAACCCCCAACGACTTCACATCTCTATCCTCAAACCATCCTATGGGTAATCTACATCCTCTCCCATAGAGTACCTCAAATGGTGTCATATCAATGCTGGACGGATAACTATTATTATAGGAGAACTCACACAACGGTAGGAACTTATCCTAGCGTCCTCCAAAGTCAATCATACATGCCCGCAACATGTCTTCCAACACTTGAATGGTCCTTTCCATCTGTCTGCGGATGAAAGCTGTACTAAAAGTGAGTTTTGTGCCCAATTCATCATGTAATTTCCTCCAAAACTTGGAAGTAAACAGCGTACCATGGTCTGAGATGATAGAAAGGGGCACCCCATGCAACCTCACTATCTTTTTCACATAGACCTTAGCCAATTGTTGAGCATTATAATTTGTTCTGACAGGAATAAAATTGGCTAACTTAGTCAATCTGTCCACTACTACACAAATAGAATTAAACTTCCCCTAAGTCTTGGGAAGACCAACCACAAAGTCCATAGCTATCATTTCCCACTTTCATTCCGGAATTGGCATTCTCTGTAGCAAACCTACCATCCTTTGATGCTCATATTTTACTTGTTGACAATTTGACACTTAGCCACAAACTCCGCTATATCATTCTTTATGCCAGGCCACCAATATAGACGCTTTAAGTCTCGGTACATCTTGGTCACACCCGGATAAATGGAATACCGTGAACCATGGGATTCTGCCTATAAATTCTGAATCAAGTCGCCCACTCTAGGGACACAAATCCTTCCTTTAAAATTGAGCGCACCACCCGCATCAAGATTAGTCTCTTGTGCCTTACCAATCACAGTCTTCTTTCTAAGATCACTCAAATTTTCATCCTCAAACTGTTTGGCCTTGATCTCCTCCATGAACGTGGCCCTTACTTTAATGCTAGCTAACACCCCACCTTTCTCTGAGATGCCCGACTGCATGAACTTAGACTCTAAGGCCTGGATTTCCTTAGCCAAAGGTCGCTTGGATACACTCAAGAAAGCTAAACTACCCATACTCACCGCTTTTCGGCTTAGTGTGTCTGTCACTACATTAGCCTTACCCAAATGATATTGGTTGGTCACATCAGAATCCTTGAGTAACTCCATCCACCTTCACTGTCTCAAATTCAGATCTTTTTGAGTGAATATATGTGGTAGACTGTGATGATCAGTAAATACCTCACATTTAACACCATAAAGATAATGTCGCCAAATCTTAAGAGCAAACACTACCGCTGCCAACTCCAAATCATGTCTTGGATAATTCCTCTCATGCACCTTCATCAGCTGCGATGCATAAGCTATGGCATTCTTAACCTGCATTAACACCACACCCAAACTCGAATGTGAAGCATCACAATAAATAATAAAATCCTTACCTTCCACCGGTAGTTCTAGAATAGGTGTTGTGGTCAAAAGAATCTTGAGCTTTTGAAAGCTCTCTTCATATTTTTCAGTCAATTCAAAAGGTACCTCATTTTTTGTCAAATTCGTCAAGTGTGTGGCTATAGAAGCAAAGTTTTTCACAAACCGACGATTGTAGCTAGCGAGTCCCACAAAACTCCTAACTTCAGTCACAAAGCTAGGTCGAACCCAATTCTTAACCGCTTCAATCTTTTGGGGATCTACCATTACCCCTTCTTTTGAAACTACATGCCCCAAAAAGGCAATCGAAGTCAACCAAAATTCACACTTAGAAAATTTCACATACAAAGAACACCTAACACAATACGAAGATGGTTGTCATGCTCTTCCTCACTTTTCGAATAAACCAAACTGTCATCAATAAAGACTATAACAAACGAATCAAGAAATAGTTTGAACACACCATTTATCAAACTCATAAAAGCTGCAGGTGCATTTGTCAACCCAAATGACATAACTAGGAACTCATAGTACCCATAGAGGGTTCTAAACGTCGTCTTGGGCACATCCTCAGCCCTAATCTTTAATTGATGGTAACCAGACCTTGGATCAATTTTAGAGAAAACGGATGCACTCTGCAATTGGTCAAACAGATCATCTATTTGAGGCAATGGATACTTATTTCGAATGGTGACCCTATTCAATTAACGATAGTCTATACACAATCTCATACTACCATCATTTTTCTTAACAAACAAGACAGGAGCACCCATGGTGAAGCACTAGGACGAATGAATCATTTATCAAGAAGTTCTTGGATTTGAGCCTTAAGCTCTCTTAATTCTGTCGGAGCAATACGATACGAAGGGATGGAAATGGGGCGGGTACCAGGTTCTAAATCAATGCAGAAATCTATAGCTACATTCGGAGGCATGCCAGGAAAATCAGTAGGAAACACTTCTCTAAATTCTGACACCACATGGATGGACTCATTAGAGGGAGACTCAACCTCAACATCCTGAATATGAGCCAAATAAGACAAAAAACCCTTCCCTACAAGTTTCCTAGCCTGAATAGAGGATAAGATATTAGCTTGCTTAGGCTTGTACATCCCTTCCCACTCTAACTTTTCCCTACCGGGGATCTCTAGAGTCACAAACTTAGTATTACAATTTAACACAACATAATAGGGGGACAAGCAAGTCATGACTAAGATTATATCAAAGTCAACCATATCCAAAATCACCAAATTAGCCCAAGTTTGAAAATCCATAAACAAAATAGGACAAACACGATAGACATGGCTGACTATGATAGACTCTCCAATTGGGATAGAAACATGGATGGGGGCATCAAGTATATCACAAATCATAGCAAATTTTGAGGCAAATCGCACGGACACATAAGAATAAGTAGAACTCGGATCAAATAACACATTAGCCATTCGGTCACAGACAAGAATAGTACTTGTGATCAATGCATCAGACGCCTCCACTTCGGTCTTGCCCGAAAAGGCATAACACTAAGCCATGTCATCATGACGGGAGACTTCCCTGCCTGGTTGCACCGTACCTCTACCTGTGTTACCATTTCCCCTACCTCCGCGGCCTCGATGATTTCCTCCTCGCCCACCTTGTGAACGCCCTCGACCATTATTACCATTTCATGTGGGTACCACTGCTCTAGTCTGCTGCTGCGCGAAATCTATCATGTGTGGCTGGGGACAATCTCTCCTCATATACCCAGGTTCTCCACAGTTATAACAAGTGCGATGAAAAGATGGCCTGCTGTCCGCCGAAGGTGCGGCTCCCTAGCTATCCTGAATAAAATTCTGAGGTGGAGTTCCCGGGTAATTACCTGTTGAAGCGGGCATGGCAGACTGAATTGGCCGGGCTGCAAGTGTCGGCCTCCCTGAACCTCTGGAGTAAGAACCTTGAAAGTTACCTGAATTCATGGTTTTCTTAGCCAATGCCTTAGCCTGACCGTCTCACCTCACCCCCTCCACTTTCTTCACAAAATTTGTTACCTCATTGAAGCCTTTTCATGCAAAGGTCATATGAACAGACAATACCTGCAACTCAGAATTTAGTCCCTTAACAAATAGGCAGATCCTCTCTTCCTCAGTAGTCACCAGCTGCGTAGCATATCTCGACAAAGCATGGAACTTAGCCTAATAAGCAGTCACATACATACCACCTTGCTCCAAAACCATGAACTCATCCTTCTTGCGATCTCTCAAGGTCCGGGGCACATATTTCTCCAAGAACATAGCATGAAACTAGGTCCAAGTAAGTGGGGGTAAAACAGAAGATCTGCATTTCACATAAGCTCTCCACCACTGTTTAGCCTCACCCTGAAGTTGGAAGGTCACAAACTCCACTCCATGATGATGGACAATTCCTAACTTATGAAGCCTCTCACAACAATCTAGGATGAACTCATATGCGTCCTCACTCTCAGAACCTAGAACACAAGCAGTTTGAATTTCAAGAACTTAGTCAACATCTCATGCTCATTACCAGTCATAACAGGACCCAACAAAGGATGGAAGAAAACATCAGTACCTACAGTTCCACCCACCTTGGGGACAGTGATAGCAATAGGGGGATTGACGGGAGCTTGAGTTTCTTGAATAGAAGGAAGCACTCCAGGACCAACCAATTCTTTCAAGAACGACATAATTTGTTTAGTTAACGCTAGGTCTAAGGGAGGAATACCTGTAGTCCAGCCTACATCTCTTCCTCTTGTCTAACATTCTCATCATTCTCAACCTCAATGTACTCCTCTATCTCTTCATGATGCGCCTAAGGATTCTCATTTCTGGGAGCATTCTCAACCGGAGCATCATCCCTAGTAGGTGTTACCCTTCCTTGGCCTCTGCCCCTTGCTCTTCCTCTACCCCTGCCTCGACCGCGACCTCTCGCTGTGGATTTCTCAGCTGGCGTATTAACGGGAGCTATGGGCCTGACACAGTTGAACCTAGTGTTAATCATCTGCGGACAGAAGAGTGAAGGAGGTTAGATACAAATTTGGATCGCCAATACCAATTGGAATCAAATTATAGCACGAAAGGAGACAAGAGAAATCAAAGATATTTCCTAAAGTCCTATAGCCTCTCGAAGAAAAGTACAAACGTCTCCGTACAGTTCCGCAAGACTCTACTAGACTCATTTTTGTACATCAAGATCAACAAACCTAAGCTCTGATACCAACTTTGTCACGACCCAGACCATCATGATTGACACCCACACTAATCCTCTGGTGGGAGAACCGTTACTACAACCTAACTAGCCAAATTAACAAAAACTAAAGTATTTAAAGATACAGAAGCAAGTTTAAATGTCTAAGAAAAGGAAAAACATAGGGAGTTCCCATAAACTCCAACAAAAGTCTAACAACCAAATGCGGAAAATAATGCCTAGAACCTGAAAGTCAATATACCAAAACTCTAACAGGGAACCATAAGTCTAAGGAAATGGGGTACAACCCAATTAAACATAGGAAAATCTAAAGTACTAGTCTAAGTCCGAAGATGTGGACATAAACAAAATAGAACTCATGGCAGCCTGGAAGAACTGGCTCACCCTTGAATTTGAGTTGATCACTGGTCTTCTAAACGAGGTATGTCAGTAGCCGGCTGAAGATTCCCCGTACTCAACAAAGAAAGAGCAAGTGCAGTAGCAGTACACAACCACAGTGTACTGGTAGTATCACACGGCTATCCTAGTAAGTGAAACATATATAAGTCATTACAACATAATAAACATGCATACACCGAACATATACAATATCAATATCAATTACAAACAATGTACAATTGCACCATCTCAAGATACACAAATATGCCAAGTCATTGGTCCTCTCACGAAACCCACACCCAAACTGTTACTGTATCAGTACATGGTACCCGATCTAAGTTAGTGTATCGAACGTGACACCCGATCCCATATATGCACCGAAACGTGGCACCCGATCCAAGTTAGTGTGTTAGAACATAACACCCGATCCATTCAACAAGCCACAATCACAATCATAATGTACATTCTCATAATCGTACAATCAAGTCATGATTCATGACATAAAATTATTCAATTATCCTCATTTACGATTAGTATGATCAATAATGCAACATTCGCATACATCCATGCATTATAATGAAGCAATTTTACAAATATATATCACACCAACATGAAATACAACTATCACCTACCTCGAACAAAGCTTGAATCCCCTAAGAAACTTGATTAGTCCCTTTCCGAATTCTTTTCACTTGTTCTTGGTCTACAAACAATCATAATAATGCGAGGATCTATAAACAAGACCCAGTTACCCGAATTATAATCAATAACATCAACCCTAGGCCAAACCCTTGATCCTCATACCCAGGTTAGGGTTTCTTCCACCATAAATCATAGATCAAAACCCTTCCCCATCGATAATTACCCAAGAAACTAAGTTCTACAGATCGAAAAATGGATTAGCCTTAAGAATGGTGAAAATGTCAAGAAAACACCTGTGGTCGTTCCTTAGCTCACAAAGTTGAAACTTGCAGAATAAAATGTTTTTGGGGTTTATGTCCGACTTAAGTCGCGTCTATCCCGCCATAACGGTCCTCACTCTACTACAGCGGCCCTGCCTTGGCGGCTCATGGAGACAGAACCTCAGAATTTGAGTTCCAAACCCCCATTTCATAACACACCTTCATCCTACGGCACTCAAAAAATACCCGTTCACACTAAGATCAGTTTCGGGAGTTCTACTCGCCCGAATTTGATTCCATAAAGTCGTACGGGTTCCTTAACGTCTTAGTTATCTACTCATATGATCAAATTAATAACTAGATCTCCCAATTGTTAGCATAATTCCCTAGACCTTACTGACTCCGATTTCCTCCAAATCTGGACTAGGTTGGGAAATTCCAAGTTACTAACAAAAAGTTTTCTGGCCCAAAATTTTTCCCCGTTGGCTTTTCTATTACGACGGGAACAGGTCGTTACACTAGAATAGCTTTAGATTTTGTGTAAACATTTGCTAATTTACTTTAATTGTGATTTAATCTGTGTCATTGTTTGGAAATAACTTAGTAGTTCAAAATTTAAGTACCAAATACTGGTAAAGTTTATAGTTATTTCACTTCTTAATTTTAATTGTAACTTATTATAAATTTTAATTGTATCTTATTACTTTGGATACGTATTTTGAATATGACTTGTGTTTCTTATGACTTGAAGAAGATATATTCAGTCAAATTTTAGCTTTTTTGTTTTCTTCCTAGCAATTAATTATTTTCTTACAGGCCAGTAACATAGGTTCCATCGTTTATTTGTTTTATGGACTTCATGTAAATATTAAGTATTCATATATTTGGAGATGAAATTCTTAATCTAAACATGCCAACTATCGCAAATGAAAATTTTACACGCAGTAAATAATTTTTACATACTAAATATTAATTGAGAATATATATCCTGTTAGAATTTATACAGATTAAATCCATATAAAATATGAAAATTGATTTTAAATGTAGATGCCTATTTATTTTCTTTATGATTGCATATAAAATATGATAATTGTTTTTCTCTTTAGAAAATGTGGAAGTAGTAGAAGATCATCCAAAGGATGAGAATATTTTTGAGAACAACCTTTTGGACGGATTGATTTGTATATCTCCCTATATGCAAGTAAAAGAGCATTTGAAAAATCATCAGAGCTCCAAGCAATGTAATGTAATTCTTTAATTACTTGAACAGAAAATGCAAAAGAGACAAATATAATACTTGATTTGATAGTTTGCTTCCGGTGTGTATTAGAATGAATACTTAGTAGTACCAATTGTTTATACAAAATCGATAAACATAACACATCACATGTGATTCTCCATGCACTTCCGATTCAAACACAAACTCTAAAAATTGATTAAGAAAAATTTAGTATACAACAACAACATGCCCAGTGAAATCCCACTAGGTGGGGTATTAAGAAAAATTTAGTATATGAAACAAAATTAGATTACGTACAAATAAAACTAATTTCATTAGTTTTTTATTTTCATTACTAGATCATGTATGTTGTTAATTCTCATGATACTAAAGTAGTTGTTTAAAAATTGGTTGGTATTTCTTTTCATAATATTTCTTTATTAGAGCATTAGAGGTTAATTTTTTATTTCTATTTATTAAGTTTATATAAATATATAAGATGAAGATCTTCTTAATAAGGCACATATATATTCAAGGATTTAATGCTTTTTTTAAGCAAAAGAAAAAAGAGCAAATTATAAAATCAAGCATACAATTACTTTATTTTACACAATTGTTTTTAAAAACTAAAAATCTCATAGCTTTTCTCTTGCATATATTGAGCTTCCAAACATTAGGAAAAATAAACTCCATCAAATAGCGTTAAATTACAACTTAAATTTTTATATAGTCATCTGTATTCATTTTTTGATTTTTTAAAAATAAAACTGATAGTAAAATAAGCAATAAATGGGTATTTGGGGGGGGGGGGGGGTATTATTTTTGAATAGGTATATAACTATAAAACGAAACAACTAATTTTAGTAGTGTTGAATTTCAGCCATTTTACGCAGTTGTCCTACAAGTTTCTTATAGTTTAGAATTCATTTTAACAACAACAATATTAATAGTAATAACAATAATAGCAATAATAATAATAATAATAATAATAATAATAATAATAATAATAATAATAATAATAATAATAATAATAACAACAACAACAACAACAACAATAATAACAATAATAACAGTAATATTAGTAATAACAATAATAACAATAATAACAGTAATAACAATAATAAGAACAATAAGAATAATAATATTATGTAACAACCTGATTCCGTCGTTAGGGAAAAGCCAATGGAGGAAGAATTGGGGTCGGAAAACTTTTGGTAGTAACTTGGAATTTTCTAACCTAGTCCAAATTTGGACTAAATCAGAGTCAGTAAAGTCTAGGAAAATCTGGTAACAACTGGGTGATTTAATTATGATTTTGATTACATGAATAGATAGCTAAGACGTTAAGGAACCCGTACGACTTTATGGAATTGAATTCGGGCGAGTAGAACTCCCGAAAATGATCTTAGCGTGAACAGGTGGTTTTTGAATGTCAAGGGTAGAAGATGTGTTGTGAAATGAGGGCTTGGAATTCAAATTCTAGTATTCTGTCTCCATGCATGCCCCCATAGAGGGATTGTTGCCGTTGTAGCGGGATGGGTGTAATGACCCTCCTGGTCATTTATGTCTCTTGCCTTCTGTGTGTCGTTTAGAGCGTTCCTGTAGCGACCCCAAGTCATTTATGACTTGCTGGGACTGATAGTTCGGTCACCTGATCGTTCGTTTGGTCTTGGTGCGAGTTTTTGTGTTTTGGAGCTTATGAACCTTGAGCGATCATTTTCGATCAAAAGTTTATGAAGATGACCTCAGAAGAGAATTCTGACGGTTCCATCAGCTCTGAAATGGCCAAATTAGGCTAGTAGCATAGTTGGCACGAGTATCGAGGCCTTCGATGTGAGTTTGGATCATTAGGCGTTTTAGCCTTTGAAATTTGGCTTAAGGTTGACTTTGGTCAACATTCTTGGAAAATGCGCTCAAATGAAAATTTCGTCAGCGTGGTTAGCTCCGGAATGTCAAGTTTGGTCTAGATTGACCCTTCTATTGTGTCTGGAGGTTTTTGATATTTTTCTGAGCTCTTTTGTGGTTTTGACTTAAAATGGCATTTGGAAGTGGGACCCGATTTTTATCGAGATGATCTCTGATGGAAATTTTGACTGCGCCGTTGAGTACAAAATGTCAAATTTGGTATGGTTGCATATATCGTTTGCATGCACGGGGTTCCAAATGAGATCGGAGCACCCCGTCGGAGTTTTTAGTTTTTGGGAAAACTGCAGAAAATCTGCTATAAGATGCAGAAAAACCAGCAACATTTTCCCCAAACTGAAACCCTCATAACTCTCTCATCTCTCAACCGATTTGGGCGATTCAAAAGGCAAAGTTGTGAGAGTTTTCGAGGACAACGCATTGGTGATATCGGATAGTGATTTGGGGTCCCCGTTTGAGGTAATTTTCATAAAATACCTGCTGCCACACCCTTTTTGTGAGCTTGATTTTGGGAATTTTTGAGACTTGATATCTCAGTCATTTTAGATCCAATTTCGGTGATTCTTGGGGCTATCTTGAGTGTTTTTTAAGGAGAACGCGTTGGCGTGGTTAGATTTCATATTTAAATTTTTTTTGGAGGTAAAAAGTTGTGTTTTAGCTGCTGTCTTAGCTCATTTCTAGCTCAATTTTTTGGGAAATTTTAGAAGGTGATTTCTTAGTCATTTTAGGTGCGAATCTGGTGATTTAAAAGCCTAGATTGTGGGGTTTTTTGTGACGATCTTCGTGATGTGATTGGTTTCAGCATTTGGACCCTCGTTTCTGGTATTTTCTTGTAAATAACTGCTGCTATTGTCATTCCGTTTTAGTGTAATTTGGGTTTTGGTTGCATGTTGATATTGTGTTGTTCCTGAGCCCCCAAATTGTGTCCCATTTTGGGACATGAGCTGGGGGAACTGGTTAGGACCCACTTTTGGGGTTAATTCTGGAATTTCCAGCACGGGTCCCACTTTCCCTGTTTTGACCCCAAAATTGGTCCATTTCCGTTTATTGTGATTTTGGTGTCTAAACGACCGTAATAACGTTGTGACTCTATTTTCGATAGCGGGGCAGCGTTTCGAGGATGTTCGGAAAGGGAAAGCTCCAGAGAAGTGATTTTGGAGCGCGTGTGATCGGCCTACAAGTAGGCTATGGTTTCCCTTTTCTAGATTGAGCTTGAGAATGTGGATGCATGTTGATTAGTTGGGATTTGGGTTGGGTTGCTATTGAATCATGTATAGGTGTTTGGAAATCATGTTTTCGGCCTATTTCGAGAATTATCGGGTATCTATGAGCCTGCTTTGTGTTATTAATTGACCCTCCTCGCTATGTGGAGTGCTTGCATGCTTAATTAACCATTTGTTGAAGCATTTGGGCCTTAGTTTAGGTTTGACTAGGGCTTGCCTTAGAAATACATGATTCAGATCCGATAGGCCTTAGTTTTGTCTCGACGTCGCTCGGCTGACTTAGATCCCTGTAGACTGGTGTAGCAGACTTGAGCCTGATAGTTTGGGACTTACATTGATTGGCTAAGTGTGGACAGCGATCCACAGACATTTATGAGAATAGATCGATTGGGACTCTTTCAGCAGCTACATTGGCACCTTTATAGAGCATCCAGTTGGAGTTCCGGCCTCTATTACCCAGATACTTATATAGAGCATCCGGTTAGAGTTCCGGCCTCTATTGTCCAAATACTTATATAGAGCATCCGATTAGAGTTCCGGCCTCTGTTGCTCAAATACTTATATAGAGCATCCGGTTAGAGTTCCGGCCTTTTATACTTGATACTTGTGATTGGTTACTTGGGTACTTCTGGTGAGCATCCGGTTCGAGGTCTGACCCTCGTACTGTCAGATTCTACTAATTAGGGTTGAGGTTTTGGTTCGATGTTCTTCGTTCTTGGGTTCTTATATGCAATTCTCTCTAGTTATAGTTATTATGTGTACTCGTCGGGCTTATGGGGGTCCGTTCGGGTTTTTATTTAACTTGCACACGAGTGTACTTTCTGGGCTTATGGGGGTCCAGTTAGGTGTAGTTAGCTTATAGATTACTTTAGTTAGTTCTTTGTACACTCGTGTGCATTCCTTTGTTAGTTAGATTTTTGTTCTTGACCTCGATTTGTGTATTCCTTCATTTCATATTGCTTTTACTTTTCAAGTTCAGTCGGCTTATGATGCCTACTGGGTACCTGTTGTTTTGGTACTCATGCTACGCTCTGCATCTGTTTCGTGATGCAGGTCCGGGCACTAGTAGCCAGCGTTGATCGAGCTTGGAGCAGATTGATCCGGAGACGGGG
>JAJOOR010041755.1:0-18489 GCA_036250505.1 Solanum acaule
TCCCACAACCCTAGTTGTGGAGTTTAGTTACCCATAATCATATGAACACAATTCATTGTTTTAGATGAAAGAATTATGAACCTACGTAAGAAGAATAAGAAACCCAGAACTTCAACTTGAATTTCAAAACCAAAAATCTTCAAAACTAAATTAAGAAATCAATATTTGCTAGATTTGCAACTTAATCTCCCAAGTCACAAAGTAAAACTAGAATAATAATGTCTAACCCCCAAAAATGAGGTTTACATGCCCTATTTATAGAAAACAAATCCTAATTTAAAAGGGAAACAAATTAAGGAAAGTTTGTTCAGGCACGTGTCTTCATTCCACGAAACTGACTTACGGACCGTCAATGTATCTATGGTCCGTAAGTCCCTTCCGTCAGCCAGGATTGGAAAATATTTCAGCTTCCAAAAATCAGCTTCTCTGGAGCAAACGACGGACTTGCAGTACGGACCGTAGATCGATCTACGGTCTGTCAGTCCCTTTCGTAGCTCCACACTTGGAATCTTAAAAAATCAGGTACTGGAACCCTCGCAGTATCAATCTACGGATCACCAGTACGGTCCGTAGATTAATCTACGGACCGTCAATGGCCACCGTGGTTCCACACTTAGTCAGATTTCCCTGATTTGTCTGCCATACCTTGCCTGCTGATCTACGGTCATCACCTACGGACCGTCAATGGTCCTGCGGTTCGTAGATCACCTCCGTGAATGCCCTTTTTTGCATTTCTTTCAACTGTCTCTATACTTCCGCGCCTGCACATCTTTCCTGCAAAATATGATAAAAACACATAAAAACCAATACTAAAAGGCCTTAGACACACACAACTTGTAAGTGAAATATATTAGAAATACCGTAAACTCACGGTATTTCACCTACGAGGTCACATAGTTATGGTATAAGGAGATTGCTTCTATAAACCTCCACCTAACTATAGTAGAAGGTTTCCATCTCTCAAGACACATACTTTGGGAACCCATACTCAACTAGTGTAGAAGGAACCTATTTGGAAAGCCGGACTCAACTAGTGTACAAGCTTTCATTTGGAAGGCCGGACTCAACTAGTGTATAATCCTTTATTGGAGAGTCGGACTCAACTAGTGTAAAAGTTCTCCTTGGAAGCCGAACTCAACTATCGTAGAAGCTTCCATCTCATATTCATATCCACTCGGTGCAAGGCATTAAGTCCCCTTGAGTTTATATTAAGTGTTGACTTAAAAATTTATATTTGTGGAAGAATCTCTTGACACTCAATCTAACATAACTCATACTATAGCTCATTAGATCATGCATGAGCAACTATCAGCATCCATGATCTATTTATGATGGCTCTAGAGCCTTTGATTCAATTAGGTGAGACTAGTCTTCCAACCTTAGAATCGCTACATGTGACAAACATTTCGCATCATCTAATATTCATGCATAAGTGTGTATATGAGGCTAACCTTTCAACAACACTACAACTAGTTCATGAGCATATTCACTTTACTCTCAAAGTGTTTCTAAAGTATGTACTAAACTTCATAAAACATGCATAATATCCTATCTTACCCTTTTAAGGGTCAAAGTTCATATTGAATCATCACGTCATTTAGACATGGCTATATTTATAATCATATCACATCAACATATCTAGAATGACTACATTAGACATGGATGTATGCATAATTGAAGCTGTTCAATTACTACAAGCATAATCTCATACTTCACCTCCTTGAGGTTCAAGCCTACTTTCAATCTTCACCCCTAGGATTCATCCACTAACCATGGATATTATCCTAACTCATGTGATTCTATCACTTTATACATTCAACCATTCATGAGGTAGATTAGGTAGGTAAATATCTTTGATCAAAATTCTAATCATTAGCCTTCAATTCTCATGTAGAGTTTACTCTTAAAGCCTAAACGTATATAATTCATCATATTAGCTTTACTCTCTAAGCCCTAGTGGTGAACATTCATGGCTACGAGCCTTAGTCTCAAACCCCTACTTCTACAATCATCCTTCATACATAGTTTTCAAGGCATTCTAATCACATTCTTCATTATCATGTGATTCTAGTCATAATTCATCACAAAGTTTCAACTTCAAGCTTTACTAGTAAAGATCCATCATATTCACATTATTCTAATTCAATTCATGTCTATATGTTCCTATTCTTGAACAATTACTAATCATAACATCAATTCTAGAAGATCATCTCTAAGTCTTCAATTTCACCTTTCATGGCATAAACCTACATATTATCAATTTCATCAATTCGGCTAGGGTTAACCATGGAAAATATATAATTTCATCATAATAACCTAATTCAATGCTAAATGAATCACAAACAAGTATTATCCACTCAATTGGAATCATAGTCAACACTACCCACAATATAGGAAGAAACCCTAGCTAGAATTGGGGGTTTATCTTCACAATTGGGGGAAATCTAGGGGCTCTATGGATGGAAGAATCCATAGATGAATAAGCTAACACACCTTGATTCAAAGCCCTCACAAAAGCTTGCAACAATGGGGGAATTTCGACCTAGATTTCTTCTTCTTCTTTCTAGAGAGAGGATTTTGGGTTTGTTTTTGGTGAATTATGAGAATTATTTGGAATTCTTAATTAGGGGTCTATTAGGTTTATATAGGTGGTATAATAACTACTTAACCAATCCCACTTAACCCCTAACTAATAATGAATTAACCCCTAAGTCCCCAACTTAAAACAACTAGTCACCAAAACTGCCCCACCTACGAAACCCCTATCCACGGACTGTGGGTGGGTCTACGGACCGTACTGGTCCTTCGTAGGTGGTGTCTTGGGGCTTAAAATGCAGGGGAACAAGGGGCCTTGACCCACAACCCCTTTCCATGAGGCGTGGGTCCATCTACTATCCGTAGATGCCCTTTGTGGGAGGCTATTTTTTGACAGCTTTTAGGGATTGTTTTGGGGTCCTCCTAAAGGACCCCTTGGTTGGTCCTTAGGGAGTCGTACCTTGACGTTTAACCCCTAAACCACTCATTCTAGGTGTGGGAAGTCATTTTACAATTCTGCCCCTCACATCACACTCTAAAACTCTCATGTAAGGCTCTGGTTTCACCTACTAGTTTTTGGAATGTTACAATATCTCCCCCTTGGGATCATTCATCCTCGAATGACAATTCTAAACACTTCTTAAAGGAAACGACTCAAGACTAGCACCCTATCATGGATGCAAATCATCTAATGCACATAAACAAAGGAAGAAAACTTCAATTCGAACCTAAAACATATTCAATGCAACACAAAGGAGTAGGAACTACATCTAACAACCCAAAATGCATGAAATTCTATATCTACTCATATTCAAAGAGGAACTACCATCTCCAAACTAAAATATTCTCAACACACACTGATGGAGCCTAAATGCAATTTACTCTCAAAAAGCATTTACTTAAGTAGGAATCTCTCAACTCCAAACTAAGGCATGCCCATTAATTCCTCTCATGAAGTCTATAGGCAACTTATACTCAAATGCACTACAACATGAGGAAAAACAATGCTAACTCATTTTCTTTTGAATCACAAGCTTTCATGAACATGCACCACATAAGGAAATCATGGCAACACATAGAAACACAATAACCTTAGTATATAGGCACACCATCTCCCCCTTGGGAGTAAGCCTATACAAATTCTTCTAAACATCATTTATACTAAAGACAACTTCAAGTCCAACATATCAAGTCACAAAAGACCAAACAATACTGGTATCTAATAAAGCATTAAAACACATACCAGTAGCAACATTTGGAGATCACTCTTTGCCATTTTTAGCTTGAAGAGCATATGATTCAATTTTCTTCCTCTCTCTACCCCTAGCCCTAAGCACCGGGAAATCTCTCATTTTGTGGCCACTCTCACCACAACCATAACAACCGTCCATACCGACTAAACATCTACCTTCATGTCTCTTTCCACACCTAGCACAAGTAGGTTTTGGAAGCAAAGATTTACTATCTCTCCCTCTCCGAGGCTTAGGGTTAGACACCCTCTCTTCACTAAATCTTGGGGGAAACCTAGAGGGACCTTGTCTGGAGAACCTTCCAAGAGAAAAGCTATCACCTTCAATCCTAACCCTCTTTTTCTCCCTCAATCTTTCCTCAAGTTTCTTTTGCTCAATTTGATAGGCATAAAATACAAGACGAGATATATTCATATCATGCTCAAACATGGCCATACAACATTCTTTTACCAGTAAATCAGACAATCCAGACACAAACTTACTCATTCTGAATTTTGGATTGGACACTAGAATTGGAACATACTTAGAAAGCTTTGTGTTATTTAGGTGCCAGTATTAATTTGATGCCATTGTTGATCTACAAGAAGATGGGTTTAGGGGTTCCAAAACCAATCGCATTGCGTTTACTTATGGTAGATAGAACTGTGAAGAAGCCCATTGGTGTTCTCTAAGATATCCTTGTGAAAGTAGTGTCGTTCATCTTTCCGGTGGACTTTGTAATGCTTTATTGTGAGGTTCATTTTGAGATCCCCATCATCTTATGGAGACCATTCCTTGCTACTGGGCATGCCTTAGTCAATATAGAGAGAGGACAAATGAAGTTCAGATTGAATAATGAGGAGGTAACTTTTAATATTTGTAGGTATATGAATCAGGAAAGTGATCTTAACTCGGTGTCAGTGGTAAATCATGTTGTGAAGTGCGGTTCTGAAGTATCTATCGAAGAGAGGTTGGGTATTGATGCACTAGCAATGGTAATGATGAATTTTGACGGTGATGGTATTGAAGACTATGATGAATTGGTCTCCGCACTTGAAAGGTTCAAATTCTGTTCCAAACCAAAAAGATTGAAGTTAGATATGAAGAATCGCGATTCCCCACTTGCAAAACCGTCTGTAGAAGAGCCTCCAAAATTGGAACTTAAGGCTCTACCATCCCACTTGAGGTATGTGTTCTTGGGGAAAGATTTACCAGTGATCATTGTTGCCGATTTGAGTAAGGAGCAATTTGAGGCTTTGGTTTCGGTTCTGAAGCGGTTTAAGAGGGCTATTGGATAGACTATTGCGGATATTATTGGGATTCCACCAGGCATTTGTTCTCATAAAATCTAACTCATGCCGGACATTAAGCCTTGTATAGAGCACCAAATGAGACTGAATCCCCCTATGCAAGAGGTTGTGAAAAAGGAGATCATTAAGTGGTTGGATGATGCAGTCATATATCCCATTGTTGATAGTAGTTGGGTTTGTCCTGTTCAGTGTGTGCCAAAGAAGTGGGGAATCACTGTGGTTCCAAATGCTAAAAATGAGCTTGTCCCAATGAGGCCGGTGATTGGTTGGAGAGTGTGTATGGACTACCGTAGGCTAAATGCATGGACAGTGAAAGACCATTTCCTTATGCCATTCATGGATCAAATGCTGGATCGTCTCGCTGGTAAGGGTTGGTATTATTTTCTTGATGGGTATTTGGGCTTCAATAAAATCTCCATAGCTCCAGAAGACCAAGAGAAAACCACCTTCACTTGTCCTTATGGGATTTTCGCCTTCAAAAGGATCCCATTTGGGTTGTGTAATGCTCTAGCGACCTTCTAGCAGTGTATGATGTCGATATTCTCAGATATGGTTAAGGACACAATTGAGGTATTTATGGATGATTTTTCAGTGGTACATGACTCGTTTGATGGTTTTTTGATGAATTTAGCCGAGATACTAAAACGCTGTGAAGAGTGCAATCTTGTGCTGAATTGAGAAAAGTGTCACTTCATTGTTAAAGAGGGTATGGTGTTGGGTCATCAAATTTTGCAGAAAGGTCTTGAGGTTGACTGAGCCAAAGTTGAGGTAATAGAAAAGCTTCCACCAACCATCTCTGTAAAAGGTGTTCGGAGTTTTCTTAGACATGCAAGTTTCTACCGAAGGTTCATAAAAGATTTCTACAAAATTGCACATCCATTGTGCAAACTGCTCGAAAAGGAGTGTAAGTTTGATTTTGATGATGCTTGTTTGAGAGAATTTAGTGAGTTGAAAGCCAAGTTAACTTCCGCACCTATCATTATTTCACTAGATTGGGGACAACCGTTTGAAGTTATGTGTGATGCGAGCGGGGTGGCGCTTAGGGTAGTGTTAGGACAGAGGCGAGAAAAGATTCTTCACCCAATTTACTATGCCAGCAAAGCTTTGAATGTGGCTTAAAAGAACTATATAGTGATTGAACATGAGCTCCTTGCCGTGGTGTTCACATTTGAGAAATTTAGGTCCTACTAGCTTGGTTCTAAGGTCATAGTGCATACTGACCATTCTGCATTGAGGTATCTGATGGCAAAAAAAGATGCAAAACTGAGGTTGATTAGATGGGTGTTGTTGTTGCAAGAGTTCGAGTTTGAGGTGATGGATAGAAAGGGGACAGAAAACCAGGTTGCTGATCATTTGTCCTGACTAGAGGAAGAGGCTATGAATAAATTTGAGGATGGTGTTGAGATTAATGATGCATTCCTTGATGAACAAGGATCTCATCCTTTGGTTCGCAGATTTTGCTAATTACTTGGCAAGTGATTTGGTTCTGTTGGATTTGTCTTTCCACCAAAGAAAAAAATTCATGTCTGATGTGAAGAAATTCTTTTGGAATAAGCCTTACTTGTTCCGTATTTGTGTTGATGGGATTATTCGACGCTATGTACCTGAGCTAGAGGTGATTAGTATACTCGAGGCGTGTCATTCATCGCCTGTTGGTGGGAACCATAGTGGTATTCAGACTGCTCATAAAATCTTACAGTGTGGGTATTACTGGCCTACCATTCACCAAGATGCTCATGATTTCGCCAAATCTTGTGGCTGTCAAAGAGAACGAGGAATTTCAAAGAAGCAAGAGCTCGCTATGAATCTGATATTGGTGATTCAGTTATTTGATGTCTGGGGACTTGACTTCATGGGTCCATTTTAAGTTCACATGGAATGAAGTATAATCTTTTTACGGTTTACTATGTATCGAAATGGGTGGAGGCAATAGTGCTTTCAAATAATGAGGGAAAGAGTGTCACCGCGTTCCTGAAAAAGAGTATCATCTCTAGATTTGGTACACCTAGGGCAATTATCAGCGATGGAGGTTCGCACTTTTGTAACAAGTTGTTCAAGTTGTTGCTAGAGAAATATGGGGTTCGTCATAATGTAGCCACCCCTTATCATCCGCAATCTAGTGGGCAAGTTGAGGTATCAAATAGAGAGATAAAGCAAATCCTTGCAAAGACTGTGAACGCCAATAGACTTGATTGGTCAAGAAGGCTTGATGATGCTCAATAGGCCTATCACACTGCATTTAAGACTCCCCTAGGTATGTCTCCTTACCAACTTGTATATGGGAAGTCATGCCATTAGCCTGTAGAGTTAGAGCATAAAGCAATGTGGGTGCTAAAGAAGTTGAATTTGGATCGGGGCACCGCATCGAGGCAATGATTGAGTGACATGAATGATCTTGATGAGTTTCGCCTAAAAACATATGAGATTTCAGCCTTATACAAGGACAAGATGAAGAAGTACCATGATCAGAAGATAGAAAAGTGTGAATTTGTTGCGGGGGATCTGGTGCTCTTATTCAACTCAAGGCTGTGCTTGTTTCATGGCAAGGTCAAGTCCAAGTGGACTGGGCCATTCAGAGTTACTCAGGTATTTCCACATGGAGCAGTTGAGCTCGAGAATAAGGAAGGGACTAGGTTCAAAGTGAATGGACAGAGGATCAAAGTCTACATGGGAAAATCTGCAAGTGTGCAAGAAGTGATAGAGGCTTATTATCTTGATGAAATCTGAGTAATCAAGGTGTCTGCGTTGTGCCCCGACATTAAATCAAGCGCTGCTTGGGAAGCAACCCAAAATGTACAATCTATCCAACTATAGGATTTTCTTTTCGATTAAGGAGTTTTCTTTTCGTTTATTTATTTATATTTTTAGCTATTTCGATAGGTGTTTATCTTTATGTTTAGTGTTGGCTAGATATAAAATAGGGTCTGTGTATAAAAAATAGTCCAGGAATTTTTAAAAAAAAGTCCTAATGGTTGCTACGTATGCAGGGGCGAAAAGGAAATATCTGCACAAAAAGCTGTGCAGTGGTGTACGGCCCCCATTGACGGTCCGTTGGTCAATCCACGGACCGTGGATGGCGTCCATAGATCCCAAGTAAGTTTCTAATTTTTCTAAGTGTCATAGTAACCTACGGATCCAATCGATGGACCGTAGGTCGACCCACAGACTGTCGACGAAGTCTCGTGGGTCCAGACTAGGGTTTCTGCCGACCCTACCCAGACCCCTTTTTTATAAAACCTTTCATTTCTAAAAACATCCCCAGTTCCATAATTCCCTCCCAATCATTTTTAACCTTCCATATACCTATTTTCTTCCTTGAATAACCCACCAAATCATCCCTCACTGATCTACAATCAATCCCAAATCCCATATCTCCCCTCTTCTCTCCCAAATTACTTCCATTTTCTTCTCCAAGCAATTTCACGGTCTGGGTTCGGTTTCCACGTTGTTCTAGGAGTTTTTGTAGTCTCTCACACACTCACCATTGTTTATTATTTGTAAGGTAAGTTGATTTCTCCCAAACTTTGAACATTTCATAGTTTCATATTGAAATCACAATGATGAACTTGACCTTGGGTTGATAAATCAAGTGTTTGAATGTTGACTGGTAGTTTAGAACACCCTTGGAATGATGGTATGTGAGTGTGTTGTAAATTAAAATCCACTAAAAAGATCAATATGCCTAATTGGGACTTTTGACTTAGGGTTGTTCAATAGTTTTTGTGTGAATGTGAACAAAATTGAATGATCACAACCCTAAGGATGATGAACTACCAAAATATATGTTGAAATGCATGTGTACGCTTAGTTGTATTAAGTGTTTGTTGAAATATTGCACTGTTTGTGAATTCGAGTATGATGCGTGGAAATACCGAATCAATGAGCCTAACCCACGGACCATAGGTCAACCTATGGACCGTAAGTCGGGGTCCGTGGGTCAGTGGCACACATATAATTTTTCAAGTGCAGAATCACGGTTGGACTACGGTCCGTCGTTTGATCGAAGGACCGTTCTGCACATCCATGGTTCCCAATCTACAACCTAAAATGTGACCTCCTAACCTACGGAGGGGACCTACGGACCGTTATTCCATCGACAGACTGTAGGTACCCACCGTGGGTCACTAATTCAACTACTGTCTACTTTTTTTAGTTTGTCTAGGAATGAGTCTTGTTCTAAAATTATGCCATGAGTCTTATTGCCTTGTTTTGGTACTAACTAGTTTTCCACAGGTACCCTGGCTCCGAAACAAGCACCGGTATATACTAGGAAGGGTAAGTTCAAGTCTGAAGCCCCTTCCCGACGTCTGTTGGATGAGGACACTGATTAGAAGTATGTCCCACCAACCACCAGGGGCTCCCCCACCGCACAATCGACCATTAGGAGACAGCCCCGACAGGTTGTTTCCACCAGTGACGAAGTCACCGCCCCCCAGTCTGAGGAGTGGGTCACACACAATAGAGAGTCACAGTCTGGTTCCAGCTCTAGCGGCAACACCACTTCCTCGTCCGAGGCCGATAGCATTGGGGAGACCCTTCTACCTCCCAGAGCTGAGCCTACCCCTAATGTAGTTGAGCCGAATAGATGGTGCGTAGATGGCCAGTACCATATATATGAGAGTGGTGCCATTGTTCAATAAGCACCGGAGGATGGCCAGGATAGTCACTGAGCAGCGCAGGGTCCTTATAGACAGCCTCCACACTGAACCAGTTATTGAGGAGGTCTTCAGGAGGCACAGATGCAAGTGGATGGCACATAGCCCCATGACCTAAAATGAGAAGATGGCTAGAGAATTCTATGCCTCGTATGCTTCCACCGTCTGAAATTCCATATCTAAATGGGTCCCCCGTAGCTCAGCCCCCACTCTAGACGACCTTGGTGTGGAATTTCCCCGTGGAAATTATTAAGACCACTATCCGCCGATTCCTTTATGGTCCAGCCCACACTCTGCTGATTAATACATCAGAGTATGACTACAAGATGGGCATCATTCTGAGCGGGGCATTTCAGAAGGATGCCGAGTAGAGGGAGACACTTTTGAGGTGGATGACACATCATATCGCCGAGGATGGGGAGCGCACTGAGTGGGTACAGATTCCTACCCTGGGTATTAGGAAGGCGACGCTAAGTTTTGGTGCTAAATTCTTCTGGCTAAATGTTCGGACTAGACTGTCCTTGACTCAGGCGGACAATGTTGTTACATGGGACCGGGCCGTGATGCTAGCAGCCATTATGGCGGGTTTAGAGATTGATTTTTTCTGGATCCTGATTGCTGAGATCCATAAAATTGCTTTCAAGACCACCACCACACTACCCTTCCCATGTCTGATATTTCATCTTTGCAGAGAGTGTTCAGTGTCAATTTGGCATTGTGACAGGTTGCTTGGGGTGAACAGGACAATCGATATTGGCCTCATTAGGGATGAAACCAACTTAGATGCACCTCAGAGAGAGACACAGGTTGCCGTACTGCCTTTGGGTGAGGACCTTACTGTGGTCGTGGAGCAGATGCAGGTTGATGACACCACTATTCCAGACCCTACAACAGATGCTCAGGCTCCACCATCTAGAACCACTATCCAGGCTCCTACCGAGCCACTCCCTCTTCAGGGTCCATCACCGTTCCTCTAGCCTGAGTCCAGAAGCTGGAGACACAGATGGCCACTCTACTGCAACATATGAGGCTGTGGATGCAACGTTCGATAGAGGATTCTGAGGCGAGGATGGAGCAAATGATGGATTAGAAGATCCATGTCATTCATAAGCGCCTAGATGCTTTTGAATTGCGAGTCCTACCCCGAACATTGATGTGACCACCTTACAGACGGAGTTGTCCAACCTTCGTGCTGATGTTGATGCCCTCCTAGCCACTCCCGATACTGCACCAAAGGTTACCCCTACAACGGAGGAGGATGATGTGGTGATGAATGCCTTGTTTGGCGATGTTGTGCCACCATCAGATTCTTACTGTGCTGCTGGGAAGCCCCCCGCTCTGACCACACTTCTGATGCTGAGGAGGCACAAAAATTGGAGAAGAAGGAACGCTAGTAGCTTGAGGCGGCCTAGAGGGCATCTATACTTGATGAGGAGAGTAGACAACAGTGGGCCGGAGAAGTGGATGTTGGCCCATCCAACAATGTGAGCACTACTGAGGGTGCTCTGACTACTAATGAGGGCTCTACTGATGGCGTTCTGAGAGTTGATTTAGCGGGTTCTGGGAAACCGTACTTACCCTCTTCTGGAGAGGTCTTCAGCGCATTTTGCGCCACATGATTGCTTCAACCTATGCTTTACTTTTGATTTTTTGCTTTGAGGGAAATCGCACCTTATTTTGTTGGGGATGGGGTAAATGGAGTGAGTGATAGGGTGAAGTCTGAGTAACCCAACTCATAATCCTCCTTTGGGGTTTTCTTGCCTCTGTTCTTTTTCCCAAAGGGAGTGTTTACTTGTATGTTGAACCAGCATGTTTAGGATTGTATGTGTAGAAGTAAGTAAGAGAATGAAAGTATGATGTCATAAAGAGCATGAAATTGATACCCATCCAAAATTTTGAAATGTGCTAGATCTATAGGCTTGATGAGTTGAATGTGTTGGATCTCAATATGACATGTTAAGGAACCAATTTGATTTCATGACTTAAGCTAAAACTTGAACTGGATAATCCAATAATCTGATAATGAAACAAGGTGCCAAGTGTGTGTGAGAAAAGTTTGAATGTTCATGCAGTATGTTCCAATCTAGAACTTGCCTCATTAGTGTCACAACCTAGGGGTGCCCCCTATATGTAACAAGGCACATGGAACCTCTAAAGGCACAACGTAAGCCCCTTAGTATATCATAACATAAGCATAGAACAATAAAGAGTAAAAACGCATTTCTCAAGTCCAAAATTTTCATAAAGGAAAGCGGAAGTCTAGACTTGTCTCAATTAGCCATCTATTACAATACTTTAAATGAAATAGGGTCACAACCCTTACAACAAAAATCTAAAAGGGAATACAAGGAAACGAAACTACAAAGATATCATCCGTCCTTGAACCATGAGGACTCACCACAAGCAAGGAGAATAGTCGAATCCAAGCTTGTACTAAATGAAGATCACCTCAAACACTGGACCCTACATTTGTGGAAATATAGGAAAATATGGGTTAGTACGAAGATGCACTAAGTATGATAGCCATGCACAAAATATTGAAGACATGCTAAAAAGGACATTTTAGTTGAAAAATATGCACTTTACCAAGTTTAAGGATCAACATGAAGATTAGTGTAAAAGCATAAGTCATAAGCATATTCAACATATAGATCATCATGTCATAGTGGAAACATACCATAAGAACCCTCAAAGCATACTTGTGCAATGCATGAATAAGATCCAATAATCCCACCTATGCTAAGTAAAGCTTCTTGAGTAACCATAGTTCATAATTCATGTTCTTATTCATATTTATCATGGTGGGAATTAGCCTTAACTGACATAGACTATGTGAGCTTAAACATGGAATCCAGTGTTACCCACACCGTAAAGGGTTGTCCTACTTGCCTAAGGTAAGACCATGGTTTGTTAGATTTTAGGTGGATCCACTAGCTAAAGACCTATGGGGGCACATAGTTATGGGATAAGGAGATGACTACTAGAAACCCGGAGTCAACTGTGGTATAAGGCTTCCATCACATGAGATACATGTTTTGGGAACCCGAACTTAATTTGCGTAGAAGGAACCCTTTGGAAAGTCGGACTCAACTAGCATAAAAGCTTTCATCTCATATTTAATATCCACTCGGTGCTAATCATAATTCCCATTAAGTTCATGTTAAGGCTTGACTTAAGTTCATATTTATGGAAGAATGTTCCAACACTCAATTCAACATAATACATAAGTTAGCTCATAGATTCAATAGGTGAGAATAGCATTTCAACCTTAGAATCATCAACAACATTATCATAATCACGGGTACTTCATTCATAGTCATGCTTAAGTGTGTGAGTGGATAATATTTCCATAACACAACAACAAGATCATAATCATAATCACTTTACTCTCAAAGTGTTCCTTAAGCATATTCATAAATCTCATAATCATGCATAATTCTAATAATTTTCCCCTTCAAAGATCATAGATCACATTCAATCAACACATCTTGAATTACTACATTAGACATGTTTGAAATCATAATTCAAGTAACCCAATCATTACATGCATAATGTCATAACATTCTTCTATAATCAACATACCCACATTTCAAGATCATAGTTGAGTAATTTGGGGGTTTCATGGGTTCTTGGGGGAATTCAACATGAAAACCATAGGAAATAATCAATTTATACATAATATATCATGAATCAATCATTCGAAACGTTTTTGAAAGGAACCAATGACTTTGGAATCAAACCCTAACTTTTGGGGAAATCACTAGTTTTGAAATTGAGTACGGAGTGACTCCATGGATGAAAGCTATCCATGGATGAAGAGCTACCATACTTTAGTTGTGATTTTCCAAAGAAATTGAGTGAAAAGAATCCTTGTTTCATCAAGCTCTAGCTTCAACTTTCCTCTTCTTCCTTGAAGTCCTAGAGATAGAATTTCTTTTGGAGAGGTGATGTTTGCGTAATCAAGACACAACTTCCGATGCAAGTGTCTACGATCATACATTAGTTTAGTAACCCAGCCAAGGGTTGGGATCGTTCCCAAGAGAGTGGTTTTGAGAATTAATAATAGAAAAATAAAAATTAGTTTTAACTAGTCGTAGCTAAAGACATTAAAGATTAAAAACATTGTAAATTAAATGGGGACACAAGAGTGTCAATTAACCATGGGGGGTTTTGTCACAAGTAAGGTAAATACAACAAATTAAACAAGTATTTCTAAGTAATGAGAGGGGATCCTTGGGATGTGACGGGAATACCGGTTAAGCTAGATTATTGGGTACATGCTTTCGATAGAAAATTCATAGAATAATTGTGACTAGGCTAAACTTTAAGGAGGATAAGCTCTCTCTCTCGAGCAACTTACCCCGTTTCAAATGCGTTCCTCTCAGACACACACTTGCCGCATGAAGACCAGCCTACGCCTCAACCCACTCACTCCCTCGAGCTTAGTGTGTGGGAATGAGACTAGGATTCACTCTCTCGAGCTTAACCTCCTGTCGACTCACTCCCACCGACCATCAATTTAATAGTTTTGGTTTTACGACCTCTCACTCGAGAAAGCCGAAAAGACATAAATAAACTTATAGTTGCAACTACAAATTCATTAAATTCATCCACAACTACTAAATGAAACCACAATTAAACTACGATTAAACTATCAGCAAGCAAGACCCAACAATTATCTTAACCCATATTCACTAAATCACACTCCAAGAACTGGGGTTTTTAGCCACACAGGTATATGAGATAGAAATTAATACCAAATTGAGCTCGCATTCAATTGGGTATGAAGATTTAAGTCTTGATACAAGCCAAAATGGAAGAATTCAAGAGACCCAAATTCAAATCTTGAAGATGAAACCCTTTGGATCTTCAAATTTTCATAACCCTCTCAAACTTAGAGCAAAAATATCAAAAAGTACTATTCTATATGGAAATTATAATAATTGTTCGACTCTTAAAACTACAACTCTAACTAGTATTTATAGTTTTCACAAATTTGTGTTGCTGTGGATCATTCGGCGTCATTAGTCGAAATCGCCAATCAACTAGGCGATTCTCCCTTTGGTGTAGTTCATTGCCATCTTGCACCAACCTTCAACATCGTCGTGCTCTAGGTCATTGGGCGACATGGTACTGCTTCGCAAAAGTTCTCGGTGATGCGCCGACTGCTCCCTTCTTCCGCCGACTTGATCCTTTCCTTAGGGCTCATCACACTAGAACAAAAAGCGAAGTAAGACCCTTTAGCGACTCTCCAAGTGGACTCGGCGATCCTCAAGCCTTCATTTCTTCGTTCTTTTCAGCCTTTTTGTTCCTTTTTGCGACGTAGTGTCTATGCTTTCCTTCAAACTTCAAATACATGAAACTAAAGGATTTTCATCAGATATTGAGTAAAATAAGCATTTGCGGACACAATTTCTATTAAAATATAGCCCTACATGAGTCCAATTTGTGGACTCATCAACACCCCCAACTTAAACTTTGGCTTGTCCTTTAGTAAAACTCAAGTTCAGCAGTTCAACAAGGGTGGCTCAAATAGTGTTACACAAGACTCAATTATGAATCTACACAACAAGACTCAATTTACTAATGCAAGGATCAATTGTGTACTCAAAGATTCAAGTTGTGACACACTATTACCAAAGATTCTCAAGCTCGCAATACTTGCTTCAAATGCAAGTTCAAGCTCAACAAAAGCCTTCGAATGCCCTCACAAAAATGATGATTCCATTTTCACATGCAAAGGTATAATCAATTTAAAGTTCAGGAATCAGATACAACACTCACACTCACAAAGATGAACACAATGCATGCTTTCACCCATAGGTTTGCCCATATTTTCCAATCAACATTTGTTTCGACTTTCTCAAGATCACAAAGGTCTTAACAAGGCTTGTAACGGGGCTGAGTGCAAAGGTATGGTCATTTAGGCTCAGTGACTTTTATCCTCATGAAATGTGGTGCTCTCAACACTTCCTTTCTTTTTCCTTCGTCATTTTCATTAGTGCATCATAGGTCATCCTATTATTCGCTTCCCATGGATTGTTCAGAACCTTATTTCTTTGGTACTTTATTCCACAACTTTTCTTTTTAATTCTTTTCGTCTCTTTTTCTCTTTCTCATTTTTTTATATGGAAGGGTTCCATTTTTCTCAACACCATGGGTTAAAGGAGACTTTCCTTGCACTTCTTGACTTTCCCATTTCTTTTTCACCACACCCCCAACTTAGGCTTTTTGCCTAAGTTGGCTATTTAGTTAACCATAATTCAAGAGGATTATAGGTAATGGATTAAGAAAGGTCTAGTTTTCATCAGGTTTCTTCCAAAGAAATGTAAGGCTCAAAGAGTGTTCAAGAGAGAATCACACACTCACAAGGTAGGTCACAAAAGAGGTATATGTCAAATTGGTTCACGCTCTTCAAAGTTGCCTAAGATCATATCAAGAGATAGCCTTACTTAGTCGATCGGACCAACGGGGCAAATTCTAGGTGTTATCATGCATGGTTCACAGTAAGCTCATCACACAAGGCATTGACATCAAAGTCTAACAAGACTCCACACTTTCGCTAGAGTGCAACGATCATCACAAGTGACTCGATTCGATAATTGGCTAGTCACAATGAGATTCAAAGAGTTCACATATTGTCTATGCAACTTTACTTGGCCTCATCGTAGCTGCACATTCATGTTTGTTCGATTATGAGCACTATTCAGGTCATCGATATTGATCAAAGCCGAAACTCAAATTTGCAAGAGAACAACCACATTCAACACAGAAAGGGTGGCAATTTTTTTTTGGAAGGTCAAAAATCATTTATAATTTAAAAGTAAGGAGCCACAAGCTCAAACCTTCCACAAAAAGCAGTGTAACACAAATTTAGCACAAAGCCCAAATAGATAAACAAAATAGAAGTCACAAACAACACACAAAGGTGGGCCTCACCCCACTACAAATAAAAAACATTTGTCCTCAAATGCAAATAAATATATCCAAAAGTGAAAAGAAATAAAGACAGAGAGGGCGGTAAAGAGGGGATCCTGTCTTAGCAGTCACTCCATCTGTCTGGGCATCAGTGCCCAGTGTATCGGTCTGGACTTGGGTCTCAGTACCGAGAGTCACCTCAGAAGAAACAACAGTACCAGATCCACTAGGAGCTGCCACAGGTGTATCCGCCAAAAAGGGCTGCACAACTACATAGAATCCTCGGGCCCATGAAGGAATATAGAGGCATCAGAGAGTAGTCTCCCTGTCAGAAATAGACCTCTTTCCCTTGCCTTTATTTCTAGGTGGAGGTTCTTATCTTCCCTTCTTGGGAGGATTTGACCCCCCTTCATTTATTGTGATATCCCGTGCTCTCTTCCGGTGTGGCATGACAATATTGGTCTTTACCATATCTTTGGGATACTCAGACATCTCCCTGCTAGACTCAACAACATGCAAGCACAACCCCAGAAGATTTAACCATTTTATGGCACAAAAAAAATATGGGATTTTAACAAAATAAAGACTACGGGCAAGATTTTCACATGCATAAGCAAAAACAATTAAGATCAGAGAGGCCCAGCTAACATCACTAAGATAAGATCATCGCAAATGAGTACAAAATTACTAAAAATAAATTCGGGGTTCGAAAAACTAACCTGAGATATCGATTAAAATACTTTTGAAATGCTACGCGGCAATGTAATTCAACTCCGAGCACCAATCAACAACTCAAATACAGTAAAAATGCAAGAAATATTAAAAATACTAAACGGGTGTGAGTTTGTGAAGGTCTAAAGTGAGGGAAAGTGTAGAGTTTGAAAGTTTAAACCTTTGGCCTTTTAAGAAACCATCCAGTTCTCGCCCATTCGGCGACAGTCGTGGTTGCCGATCCATTCGGCGACTTGCCGAGTGGATACTTACCTCACCGAGTTTTACTGGACCTCCAGTTAAACTGGGGTCCAAACGGCGAACTAGATCGCAATCGCTGACCAGTTCGGTGATTCGCCAATAATTTCCTGTGCACGCCGAGTTTTACAGACTTCCCTTTGAAGTTATCTTTAGTCCAACGTCGGTCTAAGTCGGGGTCACCGACTTCTTTGGTGATGCGCCGATTGGACCTTTGGCTTGCCAATTTGCACTTTTCACTCACTTTCCATACTTCGACCTACACAAACAACACACAATTATTTCTTAAAGCAAAAATAAAGCGGTAAAACCTTGGGTTGCCTTCCAAAAAGCACCTTATTTAACATCGTGGCACGACACAACTCCTCACTCAAGTTCCATTAGTGAGGTTTGCCTCATTTTCATGAGGCCACCCCACTTTTGGACCTGGGTAGAGAGAAGATAGCACTTGGTCGATTTGGTACCCATAGTTACCATTCTTACTTGTCACGACCCGGGATCACCCCCTAGTCGTAACCGGCGTACTCCACCTCGAAGAGGTCTAATACAATCCTCTTAGCAATTCATTCATCGCATAGACACTAAAATCATAAGGAATTAAAAACTTTCTTTACCAAGAAAACATTTCATAAAAAAAAAAACAATAGCAAGCGGAAGACTTTCTAGACTTTATACATGATGTCTCAAACCATCTAATACTTTGAATACACATTGGGATTTAGCCCATACAAAACTTAAACAATACTAAAAAGACATAAAAGAACATATAGGGTATTGTCCTCGAATATATGAGGACTCACCAAGTCTTCATCTTCAACACTTAGAAACCTATCAAATAGCCATGACATGTCATCATCTCCAAATCCCTACACT